>JBAMJV010011385.1:0-26989 GCA_037951105.1 Echinarachnius parma | reverse complement strand
GTTAAAGTATCTTTGATATAGATTTAGGACATGATTAAAGAAAAAAACGTACAATTATTGCTTATTAGAGGCTATAACTACTGAAAACCAATAATATTCAAAAATATGCAAATTAGGAAGCAGCCATCTTGGATTTTAGGGTTTTGCCCATATGGCACTCGCAAACGAGCACCGGAAATGGATTCCTTGCCCCAAAATACCTTAAAATATTTGCTTTAATTACTAGTGTACTATTCCTAGATAGAAAATGACCCCCAACCTTATATCACAATTATGCAAATTTGCTAATTATCTTTATTATGCAAATTAAACCACTTTCCGCAGCTTCGATTTCTTATGTCTTTTTGAATGTTGTTCAGGGGAGTTTCCTGAGAAAGATATAAATATATATATCTCATTGTTATTGCACTGTTTTACAAAGAAAAATAAAATACAATTTGACTAGAATTGTAAAGCCACTCTTTGCCCCCCTCCCCTTCTCCCCTACCCCCCCCCCCCCCCCATGCAGCCACGGCAATTAGAGTAAGATTGATCCCCTTTCCCAAGTCCACACTACTCAAAATCAAATCAACTCAATACTTTTCTACGTCGTATTTATTTAATTTTCGGATTAACGAACCCTATTTCATTTTAGTACTAACGAACCTTCGGAATAACGAACCCGATTTTATTTTCGGATCAATGAACCTTCGGAATAACGAACCTTCGGAATAACGAACCTTCGGAATAACGAGCCCGATTTTATTTTCGGATCAACGAACCTTCGGAATAACGAACCTTCGGAATAACGAACCTTAGGAATAACGAACCTTCGGAATAACGAACCTTCGGAATAACGAACCTTCGGAATAACTGAACCTTCGGAATAACGAACCTTCGGAATAACGGACTGTAACCATGCCAAAGACGGCCATCTTGGATTTATGTGGATTGCCAAGGTGATACCTCGAATTAGGTATCACAAATGGATTTCCTGCCCCCAAAAACCTTGGAAAAGTGGTATTTCTCGTAATTTTTACTTTCCGGGTTCCCAATATACTCAATTTTGGGGAATATGCAAATTAGGTAAATAATAAAATTGCTAAAGGTTGCCAAGGCGGCAACCGAGTTGAAGTATCTTTGATATACATTTAGGACATGATTAAAGAAAAAAAAACGTACAATTATTGCTTATTAGAGGCTATAACTACTGAAAACCAATAAAATTCAAAAATATGCAAATTAGGAAGCAGCCATCTTGGATTTTAGGGTTTTGCCCATATGGCACTCGCAAACGAGCACCGGAAATGGATTCCTTGCCCCAAAATACCTTTAAATATTTGCTTTAATTACTAGTGTACTATTCCTAGATAGAAAATGACCCCCAACCTTATTTCACAATTATGCAAATTTGATAATTATCTTTATTATGCAAATTAAACCACTTTCCGCAGCTTCGATTTCTTATGTCTTTTTTAATGTTGTTCAGGGGAGTTTCCTGAGAAAGATATAAATATATATATCTCATTCTTATTGCACTGTTTTACAAAGAAAAATTAAATACAATTTGACTAGAATTGTAAAGCCACTCTTTGCCCCCCCCCCCCCCCCCCCCCCCCCCATGCAGCCACGGCAATTAGAGTAAGATTGATCCCCTTTCCCAAGTCCACACTACTCAAAATCAAATCAACTCAATACTTTTCTACGTCGTATTTATTTAATTTTCGGATTAACGAACCCTATTTCATTTAAGTACTAACGAACCTTCGGAATAACGAACCCGATTTTATTTTCGGATCAACGAACCTCCGGAATAACGAACCTTCGGAATAACGAGCCCGATTTTATTTTCGGATCAACGAACCTTCGGAATAACGAACCTTCGGAATAACGAACCTTCGGAATAACGAACCTTAGGAATAACGAACATTCGGAATAACGAACCTTCGGAATAACGAACCTTCGGAATAACGAACCTTAGGAATAACGAACCTTCGGAATAACGAACCTTCGGAATAACGAACCTTCGGAATAACTGAACCTTCGGAATAACGAACCTTCGGAATAAAGGACTGTAACCATGCCAAAGACGGCCATCTTGGATTTATGTGGATTGCCAAGGTGATACGTCGAATTAGGTATCACAAATGGATTTCCTGCCCCCAAAAACCTTGGAAAAGTGGTATTTCTCGTCATTTTTACTTTCCGGGTTCCCAATATACTCAATTTTGGGGAATATGCAAATTAGGTAAATAATAAAATTGCTAAAGGTTGCCAAGGCGGCAACCGAGTTGAAGTATCTTTGATATACATTTAGGACATGATTAAAGAAAAAAACGTACAATTATTGCTTATTAGAGGCTATAACTACTGAAAACCAATAATATTCAAAAATATGCAAATTAGGAAGCAGCCATCTTGGATTTTAGGGTTTTGCCCATATGGCACTTGCAAACGAGCACCGGAAATGGATTCCTTGCCCCAAAATACCTTAAAATATTTGCTTTAATTACTAGTGTACTATTCCTAGATAGAAAATGACCCCCAACCTTATTTCACAATTATGCAAATTTGCTAATTATCTTTATTATGCAAATTAAACCACTTTCCGCAGCTTCGATTTCTTATGTCTTTTTGAATGTTGTTCAGGGGAGTTTCCTGAACGAAATTTCAAAGAAAAATCCCATGTTGCAATTTTGCCGAGGTTACCCCCTAATATTTGCAAGATAGACTGGACTAATGTTATGTTTGTGACACTGGCCCCCTTAGCGCAATAGCTCTGGCACAGAGCGCGTATTGCGCTATCTTTCCATTCATGGTCCGCGCATTTACAACTAATGCGCACACAAATGTAGAACGCGCGCATCAAAGTGAATAATTAACCCGCTTGATATACAAACGTGCGTAATTGAATGGGAAAAATAGCTATTCGTACATTACATACATAAAAAAGAAATAAAATGAAACTAATTACTGTCACGACCATGGAGGACAATGATGCAAAATGTGCACCATTTTTGAAATTGTTTACTTCGAAAACCGCCATATTATACATGAAATGCATCTCTAGAATATTTTTTGGAACTTAAAGATATTCACGGGTGAAAATATTTTGTATTTCGTTTTAAATTACTCTTTGGGAAATCTCGTCGAGCATCTTTCGCAAGCTAAAACAAGACTTCAGCTAGCACAGAAGCTGTTATTACACGCATCTCTATGGGCAATATGATTTTTCCTGGTATCGGCAAAAATATAAAACAATATTCACCAATTTCAGATTTATAATGGAAATAATCTTTATTGTGAGAGCCCCAATTGACCAATCACGTTTCTAGAATACTAATATTCATAGAAGGGATATAATAAACAAATATACCGTGCACTGAGAGCCTCTAGTTGAAATTATGGATTTCTCGGTGACAGAAAAAGCACTATGTTCTTCGGGTCTGCGACCCTCAGAACATAGTGCTTTTCCTGTCACCTCGGAATCCATAATTTCACTAGTGACTCGAAATAGTGCATGATATATTTGTTTTATATCCTTCGCATAATCATAATCATCGCACAAATAAATGATTTCAATGAAATTAAAGAAAGATAAAAAGAAAAACAAAACATTGATCATGGAACCATCACTATGTTATGTTTGTGACACTGAAACCCTTTGCGCAATAGTCCTAGCGCAGAGCGCGTTTTGCGCTTATCTTTCCCATAGAAGTAGTATATAATAAACATAGAATTATGAATAAACAAACCAACCCGTTTACTAGAAGAGAATCTACGCACTGCGCGCTAATTTTCCCATAGCCTTAACACGCAGCAAACATGGCCGCTTAGGGAAACTTCATGGACTGGCTAACATGGAATGCTGGGTATTTTGTAGTCTATGATCTAAGACCCTTGATCGCATGCTAACAATAATCCCACCATCCATAATAGATAGCCGCCAACGAGAGAGATCTACACAACAGCAGTGATGGCTGCCAGCCGAGGCCTCGTGAGCAGCGATCACTGATGTTACGCAGACCTCTCTCGTTGGTCGCGCTATGTTCAGCATGCGATCGAGGGTCTCGATCCTAGACTAAACGTATCCCAGAATTCCATGTTAGCCAGTCCATAAAGGTTTCCAAGATTAGCGCGCAGTATGACCAAAGACGCTTAATGGAAAGACCGACCACTGTACAATTATCCTGTACAAAGTGAATGGACAGAGCGCGATGTACACAATTAACACGCACTTTAATACGCAGGCTTTTAATTATGACGTCACAATAACAATGTTTACATCGCCTGACTAAAAATAATTTCAAGAACACGTGATAAATTTTGATGACCCCAAATTTGCATATCGCGCGTGAAATTTGTTTTGCGCACTTGGATGCGCGTACAATATTAAAGAATTAAATAAAGACAGTGCGCGGATTGAGCGCGCGTTAACATTAACATACGCGAGTAGCCATTGCCATTTTTTTCTCTACACGGTAAGATCTTTAAATTTCAAAAATATATTTCTCACAGCTACAATTCTAAACCTAAAAACCCTATCGACTATAATTTGTAAATATTTTAACTAAACAAAGACAAAATTAAATAAGTAAAACAATGTGTCCCCCAGGTGCACTCAACTTGGAGATAAGCTGATGTTCAATCGTCATACTAGCCTGAATTTGCCGAGTTTAAGTAAGTACGTTCTGATCCTTATTTTTGTTTAAATTAATACTAACAAAGGGAACATTTGTTCCAAAAAAGCTATCGACTATAATTTTTAAATGTTTTTTCATTAATTAAAATGAACAAGATTCAGTACTGTACCCAAACCTCTGGGTGTATCCAACTTTCTCTTAAGCTCGATTTGAATCTTCATTTTGTTTGAAGGGACATCGCTGCGCGACGTCAGTGAGCTGTCTTGTAATTCTATAGTCTTTGGTATGAACCCCCTGATCTTTCCATTCATGGTTACGCGCATTAACAACTAATGCGCACCCAAATACAAAACGCGCGCATCAAAGTGAATAATTAACCTGCTTTACATACTATACACACGTGTAATTGTATTATTCGTACATTACACATACAGCTAGTGCAGTGCACACCGCAGACGATTGTTATGACGAATTAGTGTCACGACCACAGAAGGACAACGATGCACAATGTGCACCATTGTCGTAATTTTTAATTTCGAATCCCGCTACGTTATACATGAAATGCATCTCTAGAATATTCTTTGGAACTTATTGATATTCACGGGTGAAGATATGCTGTATTTCTTTTTAAATAACTCTTTGAGAAATCTCGTAGAGCATCTTTCGCAAGCTAAAACAAGACCTCTGCTCGCAGGGAAGTTTTATAACACGCATCTCTATGGGCTCAATATTATTACCCGGCGTATATGACGTCATTCATGGAATAGCATTTACTATTCCATGAATTACATCACGCATAGCACATTTTTTTTCTCCATGGACATTACTATGTTTGGTCACATGACGCTATGTAAACCAATCACTGAACTGGGGGGGGGGGGGGGATTCTGAAAAAAAAGTCGTAACTTGAAAAGATAAGACGGGGCTAGGACACGTAACTATTTGTATTCTGAAAGCAGACTTAAGACGGTCTTAAGTCCATATCATGCATATTAATGAGCGTACAATAAACGCGCATATCATAACGCGCAACCAATGACAAACTTTGTTTTATAACCAAATCCTGCATAAATGCATATCAATGAATCACACATCGTGAGAGACCCATGCATGCGCGCTCGTGCGTGATTGCATTTGCAAATCAATCTCATAAACATTGTGCATTCTTTGTAGTTTTGTACAAGGAAGTCGCAGTATTTTGATGAGTTAACAAAATAACGAAGACCTAAACTGGTAGCTTTATGAACTTTGTTTATAATGAAAATTAATTGTATTCGTTTTATGAATTTCATTTCATTTCATTTCAAATCAATTTTGTCGGGTCATGCAGTCGATCGACTCAGGATTCCTACGTCCCTGGCAGTATCGGTATACTTGGTAGGCCTACAATTTGATTTATTATATATTTATTTGTTTATTTATGTATTTCCTCTCGTACTCATATGGGTTGATTGCCCCAATGATTTTGTTTTATTTTATTAAAATTAATTTAATGTCTGAATTGTTCAGTTTACTAATCATAACAAATACACTAACATAATGATATCCAGCGGTCGAAATTGAAATAATATACACTGTCACTGTTGAATGACACTGAACAAATCAAATAATACTTGTTGGAGACACTCAAACTACACTATTTATACATCTCATAAACTTATTTGGCTGTCGTAATTGGCCGACACAGTACTTACACTAACTAATTATTTTACAGCTATATCACTTTTAAATAATGAATGTAATTAATGTAATTTGCAAATGTAAATGTTTTGTTTCCGTGAAGGCCTATCAATAACATTAACAAGTATGAACATTGTTCAGTCTTTTGGTTGAGTGGCAAAGATCGAAGAGGCCGAGAGCGCATGAAAGATGAATTTCAAGCGTACTTTGTTAGTCAACGCGCCCAATCTTTGTTATCACGCGCAACTACTCGCCAAAAATGTATGTTCTTATTTGGTTACACTTTCGGACGCTCATTGCAGTTTGAAAATGTCTTGTTCATGTCATAATACTATTGTAAATCGTGCGAGTGCATAGTTAAGACCGAGTTAGGACACCTCGGAGGCAGACTTAAGTTTTATCCTAAGTTGTGGCTTTCAGAATACAAATTAGCTCATTTGCATACGTGTCGTAACTTTTTAGCTCATTTGCATACGTGTCGTAACTTTAGGATGTCCTAAGTTAGGACATGTCCTAAGTCCTGTTTTCAGAATACAAATATAGTTACGACACGTAACTTAGGACAAAATCCATGACTTAGGACATGTCTTATCTTTTCAGAATGCCCCCCTGGATTTTATTCATGTAGGATATAATATCTGTTATATTTTAATCCAACCACGTTTCTGATTAACATAATATATCATAAGGATTATTAATAAGAAGCTGCTGTAAGTGTGCAATTTGTATACCTTTATCAACTGGGAACTCCAATTTGTTAGTACCATCTAATGGATCGCCTAGATCACCTTCGTGAAGATCTACTGACACGTGTATGCTTTTATTGTTACTGTAGCGGAACAGGGCTGCTGGGGTTAAAGATAGCAGCGAGAGTCGGTCAACAAGTAGCAGCTGTGGCCCAGCTATGGTTAATAGGATATTAGTTTTAAAAACAACTTGAATTCTTAAGATGTTCGTAGGTCTGATAATGTAGACATATTGTTTAGAATTTCCCTTCTCCGCACGGGCGATGTTGGAATGTGTTGTGGGCGGATGTGTGTTGATGGGCGTGTGTTCTGATTGGACGGGTGATAGTGGGTGGAGCCGGGGGATTGAATGGGAGAGTGTGTGAGTGTGCACGTGGTTGGATTGAAGCGTATGAGTGTATGTTGGGTGTGTATGTGTGTATGGTATACCGTATGAGTGAATGTGGCCTGAGCCATTTTGCACCCACGGCGGAGCAGGGTAATTATATACAAGAAAGAACATAGTCCTTAAGAATTATAGTGAGTTTTATTGTAATTTGGGGGGCGTAGTAATACTCTCGCTGCTGGTGCAAGTGAGCGGGCTTTTGGCTTAAAAGGGCCGGGGGGATTGGAACTTAGTTAGTTTTTCTTTCGATTCATTAGGTACCGTTACCACCATGTCGACCGACTAAGTTACACGTTGAGAGGCTTTGCCCAGCCTATAGGAGACCAAACTGCTATTTAAAAAAATATTATTCGCTTCATTCCCTGCCATTGCGTAGCTAGGGCGATTGACTCTTATTTCATCAATAAAATAACATGAACTTCTAATTTTACGCCGTTTCGTGTCTGCTATTATTCCGTGTGTTATTCGTGTTTCTCGTGTTTCTTTGGCGCGAGAGCGGGGTTGGATGTGAGAACTGTGGCCCCCTGGGCCCCGGCGGCCGTCGACCGCTGTCCCCCCGCCCTTCCGCGTCATTACCATCGTCTAAATCACTAGATTCCTCATCTCTAAAAGGCATATATACTAATAAACATTTCGGACATTCCCAATTTTCAAATTTGTTTTGTATACATTCATACTCACAATTCACAATGTATATAAACCCATTTCAGGCATGTTTTTTCTTGGAGGTCGATGGATGTCAGATCGTCGATGACAAAGAGCAGGTCGTGTTTCAGGACCTCTCTGCATCTTCGCATCACATCAATCTTGTCCCGATACGACATAAATTTAATTAGTACATGACGTGGCTTAACTTCCACGTTCCTCCCATCACGGTGCGCTCTCTCGACCTTGGATGCAATGTCGAACTTGGATGACAGTATCTCCTCCACTTTCAGAACGCAGTATTACCTCTCGTCGGGGCGTCGGGGCTCAGGTACACCAACCAGGCGAATGTTGTTTCTCCGCGAAAACCGTTCGCTTCTGTTGGCTGCCATCTCGTTTCTCTCAGCAGTGGATCTCAGCTTTTCCAGCTCCTTTTCCATCTCGCCGATGTTCTTCTCCATCGCCTGCTGACGGAGGTCGAGATCGTCGACCAGCCTTCTCTCAAAAGCCAGAGATGCCACCAATTCTCCTCCACATCATGCAGCTTGGACATGAAGGTGCCACCAGCTTTCTGAACCGTGGCCTCAAATCTCGCTGTTAGTTTGTCGAAGTAGGCGATGTGATGCGATAGTGGGGGATCTTCCTCGTCGTGTGCGGGCGGCGAAGGGTTAAAATCTGCGACCCCTGCCTAGGCTTGGCTAGGCTTCATCGTGTGTGAAGAGGAGCCGTCCGTTTCTGCGTCGCTGGAGTGTCCCGTGTCTCCTGTCTCTGAACGCGTGTCTCCGAACGCTATGAAGAAGCTGTGAAGAACGCTATGAAGGTATTAAGCTATGAAGAACGTAATGAAGAATATGCGACCCCTGCCTAGGCTTGGCTGGGGTTCATCGTGTGTGAAGAGGAGCCGTCCGTTTCTGCGTCGCTGGAGTGTCCCGTGTCTCCTGTCTCTGAACGCTGGTCTCTGAACGCTATGAAGAAGCTGTGAAGAACGCTATGAAGGTACGAAGCTATGAAGAACGCTATGAAGGTACGAAGCTATGAAGAACGCAATGAAGAATATGGCATCGTTGTTCCTGCATGTCTCAGGAAAGCGCTGTTCACTGTTGCTGCTATTGATAATTTGGATCATAATCCAAGCTCAACTACTGCTGCAACCTCATTACATGGAACAGGAATCAGCTTGTTCCAGATACCAACCAAGGACATTCCTGCTGAACGAAGACCACCAATCAAAATACCACCCACATGAAAGATTCATGTACTTCATGATAGCTACGCATCTGTTCCTGCTGTAGATTTGAAGACCCTAACACGAAGACGAATGTGGCCAAGGTGGAGTCAGTCCAGCGACATGTTGCACGCTATGTGAAGAACAATTTCTTGTGGGAGAGCAGCGTCACCACAATGCTGCATACTACAGCATAGAAGGTCCATGACCAAAGTCACCATGTTGTACATAATTCAGAACAAGCTCATCGACATTCTTTCCCACCGGCTGATACCAATCCAATCACCAACAAGAGGCCATAACCAACGGTTTGCCAGGACGAGGACATCTTTGCTGAGAGTGGCATTTTTCCCAGACACCATCCGTCTGTGGAACTCCCTCTCCCAGGAAACCATCAATGCCACTTCTCTAGACATCTTCGGAGACAAGCTGAAAGATGTCATCCTGGGAAATTAGCTCGTTTGTTGTGACTTTTTTTTTATTTTGTAAATATACTGGACAATTATTTATTTGTTTATGCCCTGAGACTACTGTCTGCACCGACTGAGAGCTCAACATCAACTTGTGCGAGTATACTCCTAGGAGGTTCTGCACAGTACCGGAAGAAGAAAAAGAAGAAGAGTTCAGTTGTCGTACCAGAGCGTGACACTTGTTCAGTTGAGAGTTGCCTAAATGATGAGAGATCAAAGGAATACGACCCAGCTAGCCACCTGACGTCGTGCCGATGTCGAAAGTTGTTGGCCGGATGTCGGCATATGGCGGTTGGCAAACTGATGTCGCCCCAACATTATGCCAATGTCGAATTTACGCGGAATGCGAATTTTTCGCGAAATCGTTGCAATTGAATGTCGGGCCGATATTATTGTGGTGACATAAAAATGACGTCTCAAATAACACGTCGGGCAAATATCGCGCCAATGTAGAAAGTGCGAGCAGTTCAAGAGGTCGGTAAAGGGTTGTACAATTGATGTCGGGCCGATGTCAATAATCGAACAGGAACAATGTTATACCAATGTCGGAGCAATCGCAAATTAAGAGGTCGGTCAATGGATGTGAAATTGATGTCGAGCCGATGTTTTATTTATTTATTTATTTATTTATTTCAATATATTTTACCAGGGTGGCCCATTCAACAATAAGTTGGTCTCCCATGGGGCCCTGGGATACAGTATACAAACATGGTTGTTATAAAAACATGACTTTTAAACATCGTTACAAAACATTTAAAATAAATTATACGATTGTACATAAATATATAAATGTTTACATTAAAAGAATAACAAATATCAAGATACTGCAATTCATATACACTCATTTTGATAAAAAGTCTAATAGGGTTTATTCATAATATAAAAAAAGAAAAACTTAAATGTTGCTCACATAATTATTTCATCACTTATATAACATACAATACGTAATAGTAAGAAATCACTCATTACAATTTTTAGACTATAAGGCAAGGTTTTTGAATAAATATTGTTTCATTTTCTGTTTAAAAATATTCAAGGAATTTTAAATTTTAATTTCAATGGGTAAATTATTCCAGAGGAATATAGAAGAGTAAAATAAAGAATGTTTATATTGTTCTGTGCGAGCCCTAGGAATAATCAAATTCAAATTTGCCGCGTGTCTAGTATTAAATGAATGAGTATCAGAAACAAAAACAAAAGAATCACAATACAAATTAGAGGAAAGGCGATGAATACATTTGTACATAAATACACATTTAAAATATGTCACACGATCATTAAATGGTAACCATTTTAACTCATTAAACATTTCCTTGGACGGGGTATAAAAATTACAGCATAAAATCATCCTTGCGGCCCTTTTTTTTAATAATACGTTCTGTTTGATGAATAGAATAAACTCCCCATATTTCACAACAATAATCAATTTGAGATTGAATCAAGCATAAATATAATAATTTCATAGTATCTTTTGGAACATAAGGCTTTTTTCTCCTTAACATACTTTTAACTAAAAAATACCTTTGTACATACATAATCAATATGTTCTGACCAATTAAAATGTTCATCAATAATTACTCCGAGACATTTAATACTTTTACATTGTTCAATAATTGTCCCTTTAAATTGTATTTGCACATTTCCCTTATCAATTAATCTTTGCGGAGTATCTATAAATATTAATTTGGTTTTATCAACATTTAATGTCAATTTATTAGCTTAGAGCCATAATTTAACATTATCCATATATTTTTGTAATCTATTTTGAATATCAATTCCAGATGAACTACTATAATAAAGTGTTGTATCATCAGCATACATGGTTACTTGACAATGTTTTAAAGCCATCACTAAATCATCAATATAAATCAAAACTAAAAGAGGTCCTAATATGGACCCTTGTGGTACCCCGAGGGATAGAGACCTTTCATCTGATAGAGTGTCACGGATTATAACTCTTTGACTCCTGTTATTTAAGTAGGAGTTAAACCAATTTATAACAAGGTCGGAGCAGCCTATCTTACGTAACTTGACAAGTAGGATTTCCGTGTCGACAGTGTCAAAAGCGCGTTTTATATCAATAAAAATAGAACCTATTATATGTCCACTATCAATGGATTTCAACCAACTATCAGTCAAAGAACCAAGTGCTGCTGACGTTGAATGGCCGGGTCTAAACCCAAATTGAGAGTCATTCAAAACACTATGTGAGGATAAGTACGTATAAAGCTGCTCATGGACTATTCTTTCTATTATCTTGCTTACTACTGGTAATACAGATATAGGGCGATAGTTGTCTATTTTTGTATTTGCACCCTTTTTATACATAGGTCTTACTTTTGAACTTTTCCATTCATTTGGGTATATTCCAGAATTTAATGATAAATTAATTAATGTTGTAATACTTTTAAATATTTCATTTTTTGCAAATTTCAAATGCGAAGCACTAATGCCATCAATGCCAATTGCTTTACAAGGGTCTAAATCTGAAAGTAATTTTAACACATCATTTTCATTTACATCTTTAAATACAAACAATTCCCTAGAATCTTTTTCCAGCGTAACACTTATAGACTGTATATCGACGTTAATATTTTGGTTTACAGTACACTTGTTGCCTTCATTCAAATTATTTACACATTCATTAAAAACATTAGAATCAATAAAGAAGTCATTAAATGTATTCGCAATGATATCATCGTTATTACACATAACTCCATCAATTTAAAAAAACTACGGGGAGAGCAGAATTTTTATAATTTGGACATCACAAATATGACGTCAAGCGTGGTGTGGCAAGATTGGTAGAGCGCGCGCTTTCCGATCTGGAGATCCCGAGTTCGAACCCCGCTCACTGCGTTTGTCCTTCAGCAAGACAATTTATTCACATTTGCTGCTCTCTACCCAGGTGGATATTGTGTTTGTAAATATGAATATTGTGTACTACACATACAGGATAGTTTTCCGATTCAATAAATCATGTATTTTGTTTCCGTCTCGGGTTTGTTAGTCATAGCGTTCACTATTGTTATGATATTTCCATCGTAACGTGTATTATGTAGCTCTACAAATGTGTATTTGCGAGTGCAATATCAGACGATATTACCCCTCCATGGAGCTGATATTCAATCCAGCGCGGAAGTGCGCAAATTCATACGCGCGTTTATTAATGACGCATGAATGGCTTTGCGCGTATCTAATTGTGACGTATGAATACGTTTACGCACCTCTGCTACAGTACGCGCAAATGGCCCTTCATGGGTTGAAAATGTATAATCAGTAATTTGAGATTCAATGCATTGGTCTTCTTCACTGAACAAGACGGAGTACGATGTATATTTTTGTTTATTTATGTTTTGCTCTGGATAGTATGTATAATAATAATAATATTGACTGGCTTGTTCTTTCGTGATATATCAGAAATATTGCATTCGCTAGGATCATATTGCACTCGTCTTCGACTCGTGAAATATGATCCTAGCGAATGCAATATTTCTGATATACCACTCAAGGCCAGTCAATATTATATAATTATATTATTTGCCATGCCAATGTATATAATGTTCCTTTAAATGTCTGTAAACTACTGTGCCCTTCATCCAGCCATTGACCCAAGCCTTTCCTCCGACCAATTGTTTATCATCCCTCAGTCATCACCTACACGTACCACCTCATGGTCACTCCTTCCATTAGTGGACCCTCGTAATTCACCCCTCTATGTATTACCCCATGGTATAGTAAGCAAATAACCATCGACTAGGAGGGTGATGGCAAAACTATACGTGCCGAGGTGATCTGCGAAGGTACTGTCATGCCGAGGCGTAGCCGAGGCATGATAGTTACCTTCGCAGATCACCGAGGCAACGTATAGTTTTAGCTTCCATCACCCGAGTAAGGTTATTTGGTTTATATTCCTCATATTATTTTGATCACAGGCGACCTATAACTAACACAAAGGACTCAAAAGTTTGGAATATTGAGCAATTGATCGAGTCTTTTATTTTCATTTTGTCAATCCTGCACATAAACACGATTTATGATTAAAAAGGCTAAGACGCTTGTACCATTGTTTATTCAGCGTAACGGCGCGTTAACTTTGCGCACCAGCGCGCTACTTTCTGCGCACTAACGCGCACACGCGTACTTGCGCGGCCACAAGCGTTCGCATTGGCTGATGCTGCGTTCTTGGTTGTCATGGGAACAAAAGAAGTCGGTTGTAAACGTTCGCTGATTCCTAATTTAGAGGTTGTTAACAACGTGCCCTATGAGACTACATGCGTATCAGCAATTTACTATAACACCCTAGGCAGGGCCAAAAAGTTCGTTGTCCTCGACAAAAAAGGTACTGTACAAAAGTACTATATGAGGTTGGGATTTGATGGGAGAATTTATACTTGAACACGTGACGGCGTTTCGACCAATCACATGGCTAGAACATTCTCATGAGGGATATAATGTATGTTATCACATGACTTAGTAAATACAGTACATGCCGCTGCGGTGTTATATTTTTGACTATACCCTCCACCGCCATTTAACAACAGTATAATATGTTTCTGTAGTTAGATGAGTTCTGAATAAAGCACTTGCTACTTCGACTCCAAGAACAGCAGTCTTGTATATTCCTTGCTCCTGAGTCTAGTATACTTTACATACATAAAATTGGCGACGAGGATTAAGCACATGGCGTGCCCAGCTAATTTCGATACTCATGCTCCGAAAACCTGGGGGAGATGGGTGGATAGTCTAGAGAAATTCATCGCTACAGCCGAGGTACCGATAACAGACCAAGTCCAGAAAGAAGCCATTTTGTTGTATGTGGCTGGTCCGGACGTTCAAGAGATATTCAGCATGCTGGTCGTACCTGAACCGATCGGTCATCAGACTCGATATCACCGTACTCTCATTGCCCTCACGGACCACTTCAGCAAGGCACGAGCTGCCCGAGAAAACGAGGTACATTATTTACCGGCGTGGTACGGCTGCGAGACATCAACACGAGCTGTCGACGACCAGGAGAAGGAAGACACAGTAGGCAAGTCACCGTTCCCGACACGAGCTGTCGACGACCAGAAGAAGGAAGACACAGTAGGCAAGTCACCGTTCCCGACACGAGCTGTCGATGAAGAGATCCGGCGGCCATACCCGACACGCACTGTCGACGACGCCGAGGAGAAGTCCGTATGCCACATCACTGCTGACGACGCAGGTGATCCCCCGACACGAGCTGTCGATGAAAGAGTCCCGTCCGCGACACGAGCTGTCGACGACACAGAGCCAGAAGATATTGCAGACGACGCAGATCCCCCGACACGAGCTGTCGACGAACTAGTCCCGTCCGTGACACTTGCTATCGACGACGATGATGACAAGACCACTGCTGACGACGCAGAGAGCCCGACAAGAGATGTCGAAGAAGTATCCACGTTCGCGACACCCGCTGTCGACGACGACGATGATCTCGACCACGAAGTAGAACAGTACGAACATGAACCCGACCACGACGTAGAGAACGAAAAAGCGCCAGCAGATGCCACGATGAAGCCCGATGACGATCACGACAATGAACAATGCTATGATCATGATGATCCTGACCTTCCCACTAAAGCTGATGATGCTATGGTCAGCGACAACGACCATGGTAATCCACCCGATGACCATGACGACGATGCGCAGAGCTGCAACAACGATGTTACATGCCCAGACAATGAGATCGACCACGATGGTGATCCAGACAACGGTACAAACAAAGCGTGCCAGCCAACCGCGATACCCGATGACGATGACGCGTATCCACACTCCGTGACGATCACATCACCGCGATGATGACTAGCAGTAGCAGTGCGAGCAATGAGACAGCTCGCCACGAAAAGCCGAGGAAGCCGACCTCACAGACGATGACCATGCCGCGATCAGACAGACCTCGCGCGATATTCGAGCGTTTGCCGCTAAGCCAAGTCCCGATTAGCGACGACGATGCCGACATCGAAAGACAGCCACTTAAGCGCGATGATGACTTCCGCGTCCGCGAGGATTCCGCCGACCGCGTAGCCGAATCCATCTATCGCGACAACGACGTCCGCAGCGACGACCACATCGACACCATAGAACGACAGATGACCGCATCGCCACGCGCACGATCATCGCCTTCGCGACACAGACCGCATGATCCCGGTAAAGGTGCGCGATCGCGATTATAAAATGTGAACATTGAACTTTAGGGTAAAAAAAAAATGGACTCTTAAGAAAGAAAAAGGAAAGAGGAATGATAATGGACTTGTCGGAGTAAGACATTTGTAGTTAGAAATAAATTGATTCGTGCACATGGACTTGTCGAAGTTAGACATTGGTACTTAGAAAGACATTAATTTGTGAACAGTTTGAACGAATGAGATTATGGACTTTGTTTTACATTTACTTCAGTGCTAGCCAATAGTTGTTTAGACATTTGATTTCTTGTTTTCACTTTGTTTTGTAATCTTCCAGAAGCTTTCAGATTGCCAGTCATTGTTTAGAAGTTACGATTCTCATGCTTTCAGATTTTCTCTCTCTCACTCTCCCGCTTTATCTTTTCCCTGTTTATCGCTACTGCAGTCCACGTTTTATTATTTTAAGCATGGATCGGACGTGGAATCTATGCATGTTTTCCAATTTCTTTTTACGTTTTTGTACGCATCAGAAAATGACGTTGGGCCAATGTTGGGTTAGCGGACATTCAAACGTCGGGCGAACGTCAAGATTTGATGTTGGGCCAACGTCAAGATTTGATGTTGGGCCAACAATAAAAAATAACGTTGGACTAATATCAGGCTGGCGGACATTTTAATGTCGGGCCAACGTCAGAATTTGATGTTGGTCCAACGTCAGGATTTGATATTGGGCCATTGGCGGAAATTGACGTTGGGCCAACATCACAGAATGATGTCGTGACAACGTTGGGCTAGCGGACATTTGCCGACGTCGCATGTCGCATGTCGGCCCAACGTCCTCTTAAAACGAATTTTACATCGGCCCAACGTTGGCACGACGTCAGGTGGTTAGCTGGGATGCTAAAGATGTATTAATTCGATATCTGGAGAAACAGCTGCAGGCTACCAAGAGATTGGATCTTGTGTGGGACACATACATTCCAGATAGATTGAATGAATCTACCCGTGAAAAAAGGCGGACTGGCGTCCGCAGAAAAGTGTCAGGCCGGACCAAGCTACCAGGCAATTGGATGGATTTGCTCCGTGACCCAATGAATAAGAAAGAACAGTTTGTCTTTCTTACATCCAGAGTTACATACTTTGACTGGCCACAAGGTAAAGACGTGTATGTGACATCAGGGCCATCTGTGACATCTACCAACTCAAGTGTCAACATGGGAAGCTGTTATCACGAAGAAGCCGACACTAGAATCTTTGTCCGAATTCTGCACGCACTCAAGCAGGGAGCAAAGACGGTTTTCGTGAGAACAGTCGACACTGATGTTGTTGCCATCATCGTTGGCGTATTCTATGATCTACTCAAAACGCAACCATCGACTGACATCTGGGTGGCTTTTGGCATGGGAAAGAAGTACAGATACTACCACATCAACGCCATCTGTGAAAGTCTAGGGGAGTCAAGGTCACAGGCCCTTCCCGTGTTACACTCATATTCGGGTTGCGACATGACATTAGCATTCCATGGCAAAGGCAAGAATACAGTCTGGCAGGCTTGGACTTTGTTTTACATTTACTTCAGTGCTAGCCAATAGTTGTTTAGACATTTGATTTCTTGTTTTCACTTTGTTTTGTAATCTTCCAGAAGCTTTCAGATTGCCAGTCATTGTTTAGAAGTTACGATTCTCATGCTTTCAGATTTTCTCTCTCTCACTCTCCCGCTTTATCTTTTCCCTGTTTATCGCTACTGCAGTCCACGTTTTAGTTGTGTTCGATTTTGATGTGCAATATCCACTGTAAATAAGTATTTCTACTGTTGTTGAAGTAATTGCATTGATTGTTTATTTTGTTCTCCCAATTCTTCTGGTCTCTCTTTCCTACTGTTTTTTCTGCATTCATTGATTATTCAAATTGTTCCACAATCTTTTTCTCTCTATCTCTCCAGCTATCACTTTTGTCTTTTATCAAGAAGGGGAGGGATATTGTGTTTGTAAATATGAATATTGTGTATTATATTATTTGCCATGCCAATGTATATAATGTTCATTTAACAATGTTTAAATGTCTGTAAACTACTGTGCCCTTCATCCAGCCATTGACACAAGCCTTTCCTCCGACCAATTGTTTATCATCCCTCAGTCATCACCTACACCTACCACCTCATGGTCACTCTATGTATTACCCCATTGTATAGTGTATGATATGTTTCTTTAGTTAGATGAGTTCTGAATAAAGCACTTGCTACTTCGACTCCAAGAACAGCAGTCTTGTCTATTCCTTGCTCCTGAGTCTAGTATACATGGGTACCCGGAAGGATGGGGACGTGTTTCCTTAGCACTGTGCGCGCCTAATAGGCGACTTGCTGGAATACTCCCCAGGGAGTGGAAAATGTGCACTTAATATGCAGGATTGATTGCAGTGTGTATCCGTTGACCGATGTAATAATAATATTGCGCCTGAGAATAGTGTACTAGAGTCATGGCGCATTACAAGTGCTCTATATTATTATTATTATTATGACATCAAGCCGATATCGTGCCGATGTCAGAATTGGCAGCAATTACACAAGTCGACATATAGTCATGAAATCGATGTTCAGCCGATGTCAACATCCCGACATAAATATGACATGTGCAATATGACGTCGAGCTAATATCGCGCCGATGTTGGAACTGATAGCAATTTAGGAAGTCGGTAAATGGTTGTAAAATTGATATCTGGCAGATGTTATTAATTAGACATCAATGTGACCTCTAAAATATGATGTCAGGTCGATGTAAGAACTTGCAGCAATGTATAAACTCGGCAAATGGTCATTCAATTGATGTTGTGGCGATGTCAATAATCCGACATGAATATGACATATCCAATATGACGTCGACCTAATATCGCGCCGATGTGGGAACTGGTATCAATTTAAGAGGTCGCTACCCAGCTAGCCACCTGACGTTGTGCCAACGTTGAGCCAATGTAAAAAGTCGTTTTAAGAGGACGTTGGGCATACATTAAAAATCCGACGTCGCCGCGACGTAAAAATGTCCGCCAGCCCAACATCAGCGCGGCGTTTTTTTTTAATGCTGGCCCAAAGTCATTTTGCGATTTCGGCCCAACATCAATTGTTCAGTCAGTGGTCAGTCATGGTTGCGGAATTAATGTCGGGACAATGCTATTAATGAGACAAAAATAGGACATCTTAATTTTTACGTCAAACCGAAATCCTGCCGACGTCAGAATGGGCAGCAGTGATTCAAGTCGGCTAATAGTCATTAAGTTGATGTTGAGCCGATGTCAATGATCCCACATGAATATGACATCTCAATGATGACGCCAATGCGATATCTTGCCGATGTCAGAACTGGCAGCAATGAAACAAGTCGGCAAATGATCATAAAAGTGATGTTGCGCCGATGTCAATAGTCGGACATGAATATGCCATCTCCAATATGACGTCGGGCTAATATCGCGCCGATGTCGACGTCAAACCGAAATCCTGCCGACGTCAGAATGGGCAGCAGTGATTCAAGTCGGCTAATAGTCAATAAGTTGATGTTGAGCCGATGTCAATGATCCGACATGAATATGACATCTCAATGATGACGCCAATACGATATCCTGCCGATATCAGAACTGGCAGCAATGAAACAAGTCGGCAAATGATCATAAAAGTGATGTTGCGCCGATGTCAATAGTCGGACATGAATATGCCATCTCCAATATGACGTCGGGCTAATATCGCGCCGATGTCGGGAAAGATAGCAATTTTGGAGGTGGGTAAATGGTAGTAAAATTGATATCGGTCCGATGTTATTAATGAGAATGTGACCTCTTAAATATGATGTCAGGCCGATGTAAGAACTTGCAGCAATGAAACAACTCGGCAAATGGTCATTTAATTGATGTTGTGCCGAAGTCAATGATTAGACACAAATATGACATCTCAATGATGACGCCATAGCGATATCCTGCCGGTGTCAGAACTGTATGTATATTTAATAACATAAGCCCAACATCAATATTACAATCTTTGACCGACCTCTTAATTTGCTACCAGTTCCAACATCGGCGCGATATTAGGGCGACGTCATAATTGAGATGTCTTATTCATGACGGATTAATGACATCGGCACGACATTAATTTAATGACCATTTGCCGACTTGTTCCATTGCTGCTAATTCGGACATCGGCAGGATATCCATGTGACGTCATAATTGAGATGTCATATTGAGGTCCAATTAATAACATTGACCCGACATCAATTTCACAACCATGTACCGACCTCTTAAGTTGCTACCAGATCCAACATCATCACAATATCGGACTGACGTCATAGTAGAGATGTCATATTTATGTAGGAGTAATGACATCCGCCCGACATCTATTTCACAACCTTTTACAGACCTTTAAAATTGTTCCGACATCTGTGCGGTATAGGCCCAAAGTCGTTTTTGAATTGTCATATTTATGTTTAATTAATAACATTGGCCCGACATAAATTGTACAACCTTTTACTAACCTCTTAAATTACTACCAGTTCCAACATCGGGCGATATAAATCCGATTTCATATTTGAGATGTCATATTCATGTCGAATTATTGACATCGGCACAACATCAATTTAATGACTATTTACTGATTAGTTTTATTGTTGCCATTTATGACATCGGCAGGATATCGCTTTGGCGTCATAATTGAGATGTCATATGGATGTCCAATAAAAACATTGGTCCGACATCAATGTTACAACCATTTACCGACCTCTTTAATTGCTACCAGTTCCAACATCGGCGCGAAATTATCCCGACGTCATATTGGAGATAACATATTCATGTCAGAATATTGACATCGGCTGAACATCGATTTCATGACTATTTGCTGACTCGTGTCATTGCTGCCAATTCTGACATCGGCGCGATATCGGCTTGACGTCATATTTGTGATGTCATATTGATGTCCAATTAATAACATCCGTCCGACATCAATTCCACAACCATTTACCGACCTCTTAAAATGATATATTCCGACATCGGTACAACATTGGCCCAACGTCATATTTGAGATGTCATATTCATGTTGGTTTGACATCGGCCCAACATTAATATTACAAACCCTCTATCGAGCTCTTAAATTCGTATCAGTTTCGGCATTGGTGCGATTTTAGCGCGACGTTTTATTTGAGACGTATTTTTTTCGTCAGCTTAATGACATCGGCACGACATTCAACTACAACCATTTTCCGACTTATTAATTTCCAAAACCTCCAACTTAAATTCGACGTTGGCGTAATGTTGGCGCGACGTCTGTTTGCCGACCGCGATCTTGCCGACGACCTGCCGACACCGGTCCGACGTCAGTTAGCTAGCTGGATACTTATAATATTTGTGTTAACTTGCTTTGAGAATCTTGAATGAATTGAATTTCGTTTGATCGATTACAAACATTAGTAATTCAAAAGTTAAAAAAAAAGAAGTATTGCTATCGGGGAATTCATGATCGATTATAAGCGATCGTAAGTGAAATGAAAATTTTCAATTTGTGGAATTATTTATATTAAAAAATATACTTTTGTCATGTCCTTGCTGCTGTATATAATTTAGAAGGATTAAATAACACCTTTAAATAGTGTTATGAATATGATTTGAAGGTGGATTATTTCAGATTCAACGCTCTGCAAATACTCACCATTACAAAACATACATGCTAAGAAGAGGTGTATATATATTATACCGATTGCAACCTATGTTTGTAGGACGATAGGATGATAGGTTTAGGAGTAGGCAATAGGTGTAGGAATAGGATATTTATAGAATTATGATTTATGAATGAATGTGTGTGAAGGTTAAACAAAAAGCATGGATCGGACGTGGAATCTATGCATGTTTTCCAATTTCTTTTTACGTTTTTGTACGCATCAGAAAATGACGTTGGGCCAATGTTGGGTTAGCGGACATTCAAACGTCGGGCGAACGTCAAGATTTGATGTTGGGCCAACGTCAAGATTTGATGTTGGGCCAACAATAAAAAATAACGTTGGACTAATGTCAGGCTGGCGGACATTTTAATGTCGGGCCAACGTCAGAATTTGATGTTGGTCCAACGTCAGGATTTGATATTGGGCCATTGGCGGAAATTGACGTTGGGCCAACATCACAGAATGATGTCGTGACAACGTTGGGCTAGCGGACATTTGCCGACGTCGCATGTCGCATGTCGGCCCAACGTCCTCTTAAAACGAATTTTACATCGGCCCAACGTTGGCACGACGTCAGGTGGTTAGCTGGGATGCTAAAGATGTATTAATTCGATATTTGGAGAAACAGCTGCAGGCTACCAAGAGATTGGATCTTGTGTGGGACACATACATTCCAGATAGATTGAATGAATCTACCCGTGAAAAAAGGCGGACTGGCGTCCGCAGAAAAGTGTCAGGCCGGACCAAGCTACCAGGCAATTGGATGGATTTGCTCCGTGACCCAATGAATAAGAAAGAACAGTTTGTCTTTCTTACATCCAGAGTTACATACTTTGACTGGCCACAAGGTAAAGACGTGTATGTGACATCAGGGCCATCTGTGACATCTACCAACTCAAGTGTCAACATGGGAAGCTGTTATCAGGAAGAAGCCGACACTAGAATCTTTGTCCGAATTCTGCACGCACTCAAGCAGGGAGCAAAGACGGTTTTCGTGAGAACAGTCGACACTGATGTTGTTGCCATCATCGTTGGCGTATTCTATGATCTACTCAAAACGCAACCATCGACTGACATCTGGGTGGCTTTTGGCATGGGAAAGAAGTACAGATACTACCACATCAACGCCATCTGTGAAAGTCTAGGGGAGTCAAGGTCACAGGCCCTTCCCGTGTTACACTCATATTCGGGTTGCGACATGACATTAGCATTCCATGGCAAAGGCAAGAATACAGTCTGGCAGGCTTGGCAGGCGTACGATGATGCAACAGAGACACTTGCATATCTAGCCGCGCATCCATTCAAGAAGTTGAACGTTGACTCTGAGTCATTCCAGGTGCTTGAACGACTGACCGTTGTCCAATACGACAAATTAAGTCAACTAAGCTCAGTCAATGAGGCAAGGAGACATCTCTTCTGTCAAGGAAATCGGACGATGTTTGCTGCTATATTTAGGAGTTTGCCAACCGTAGCGATCTAACTCGCTATTTGAATTTTGCTACTATATTCAGCAGTTTGCCAACTGTAGCGATCTAACTCGCTATTTGAATTCTGCTACTATATGTATGAGTTTGCCAACTGTAGCGATCTAACTCGCTATTTGAATTTTGCTACTATATGTAGGAGTCTGTCAACTGTAGCGATCTAACTCGCTATTTAAATTGTGCTACTATAATAGGAGTTTGCCAACTGTAACGATCTAACTCGCTATTTGAATTTTGCTACTAAACCCCTCAAAAAAAGTTCGGAAACTCAAGTTTGATCGATTATATCTATTTTATTAAGAAATCATAATGGTTATATTTGGTATCACTTGAAAGGGTGTGTATACCTCTTTAAAATGATACCAAATTCGTAAGCATCACGAGCACGAGGTATGTGCAGTATACTTTAGAATGGGGGAAAGTCAGAAGTGAAATGTCGCAAAATGCGCCAACAAACTTCAGTTGGAAGGTCTGACAACCATATCACGGTCTTTCTCAAGTTCAAATTCTTTCGACGATGAATATCTTGTCAATGAAGATATACTGTTGAATATGGTATCAGACAAAAGCCTGTTTAAGTATCTTTCCAATAACACCTCACTTGGAATAATTATGAAAGCCGGGTAGGTACAATTACGGTGAATATTTGGGAGGATCGACAGCAAAATGTAAGCAAAATGCATTTCATTGTGTGAAATTGAAGGCGTTGCATCCCAAAACGACTTTTGTGGGGATATCTTAGTACTTTACTTTACATAATCATTATGAAATTCAACATTATGTTAAAGCGTGTTAATTTGTCAATGAAATAATGCCCCATTCATAGTGGTTATGTGCTTGAGGTGTGTGTAGTACCTCTAAACGTATGGGGCTCAAAATGACACGTTGTTAGGTCGACTTTCTACCGTTTGATACGTGGTAATAAGGGCATACCTACACGGTCGAAGAGGGTGCTGATATGCCAGTTCTGGCCAGTTTACGTAGGTTTAGAGAAATTTGAAGCATTTTCAACACATCAAGTTTGTGAATTTCCTGTATTACACACTCACATTCAGCATAATCATTGCAAATGAGACATCATATTAAAGGTAATTTAACGAGCTTTCCGATAGTGCAAAACGTAATGATGATAGAGTTATGCTTAATACAACAATATATAACCGGAATCTTGAAACAAGAAGCCATGGTCTTAAATTCATAGCATTTATAGACCCCCATATCCGGTTGTACTGCACACACCCCAATAGCATAATTATTACAGGTGAGACATGATTTTAAAGGGGTATTCCGGGCCTGATAAAACCATTCGTTATTTGAATAAGCAGAATAAGAGGCATAATTGGTGAAAATTTGATCAAAATCAGACAAGAAACACGGGAGTTATACCTATTTGAACATCATGTAGTAATGAGCGATCGTTTCAAAATTGCCGCCATATGCAACATCATTGACGAGCAACTCGCCATGGCTTTAGTACATGAAAATACACTTATTTCTCATTTTCGCTGCTAAAAATTAATTTGTCTCTGCTTGTTTTCAGGAATTCATAGAAGAATATCGATGGGCCAACCTCTTTGGAATTTGTAAGCTCATAAATTTGATTTGTTATTAAGAAAATTTAAATTTTGTAAAATTTCCATGTAGAAGTCAAAATGGCTGCAGCTCGCAAGTGACGTCACGATCGATAGCAATTGCGAACGATACTAAAAATCAAAGCAAAGTTCATCCTGTCATAACTTTTTTTTGCTCTACCGTTTTGGCTCAGATTTTCGATCATGATTCTTCATATTCACTTCATTTTATAGCAAACATCACATTTCTGGGTTGAAATTCCCCTTTAAAGAAAAATAAACACGCTTTCACATGATACTAAATTTACTGATGATTATGCAATTTACAACCCTAAAACATCCCTCCAATAGTCGTTTTTCGATGCAACGCCTTCAATTTCACAAAAAGAAATGCATTTTGCAACATTTCCCTTTCGGCCCTCCCCATATTCAGTTGTACCATACTTAACCTGTTAATACAATTGTTACGGACATTACCGTATTGAAAAGATAGACACATAGGCTTTAAAATGATACAAAATTTGATAAGTTTAAATCATTTGAACACGCTACAATCTTCGATACAACCTGAACATTAAAAAATACGGCACAAGAGTCAAATTTCCCAACTGAATACTTTCGGCCCGTTTTGCGACATTTGACTTCTGACCGTCCTCCATTCTGAAACGCACTGCGTATTCCCTGATTTGAAATGAATGACAAATAATGTACCATTTTAGAGGGAAATCATCATGCATTGCAATGACACTAAAAGGAACAAATACAATTTGACAATAAAAGTTATACAATCGATCAAAGTTGAGTTTCCGAACTTTTTTTGAGGGGTTTATACTTAGGAGTCTGCCAACTGTAGCGATCTAACTCGCTATTTAAATTTTGCTACTATAATAGGAGTTTGCCAACCGTAGCGATTTAACTCGCTATGTGAATTTTGCTACTATATTAGGAGTTTGCCAACTGTAGCGATCTTACTCGCTAATACAGATTTTGCTACTAGTATATACTATAGGAGTTTGCCAACTGTAGCGATCTAACTCGCTATTACATATTTTGCTACTATATTCTTAGTAGGAGTTTGCCGCTATCAATTTGTGCTGTTATATATAAGAGCACACAATTATTATTTTTGCGAGAGAGTAATCGCCCAAACGTGTGGTGTTTCAAGCAGGAATCTGGACATCAAACAGCGAGTCTGGGCAGCAGATTCCACCTCCACAGAAATTTGATTGGACAAAAGAATCAGGGACCTGGGTGCCATTATGGGGGACAATTCCAGAGGTCTCGAAAGCCTGCCAAGAGATGATCAAGTGCTCATGCAGAGGAGACTGTTCCACCTGCAGATGTGGGAAAGCAAACCTAGACTGTTCACCATTTTGCAAGCGCAATTGTGCCAAATAGAGGTACCGCCATGACTTATAAAAAATGAACAATATTATGTACCGGTGGACAAGAAAATATTTTCAATCAGACTGTTGAAAAGGCGTCATCAGCATAACAAATCTCCATACTTCGGGTTAGAAAGCCTTATTTAGCCAGTTCGTGGCGAGAAGAAAATGTAATCACTGTACAGCGCACTGTTATTAACCAACGTTCAATATTTATGAACATACATGCATGTATATTGGCAATATGTGACCCCCCACCGTCAAACCCCCTCCCCAAAAAAAAAAAAAAAAAAAAAAAAAAAAATTGACCAGAATGAGTTTAGACTTTTGTACATAGATAGAAAGAGTAGACTCTAAGCTTTAATATGATATATAACTTATCAAATTTAGACCATTAAAACCTATTTAAAAAACGGGATTAAAAGTAGGAGAGTGAGCAAGTCTAGTTTGACCGAATAAGGAGAAAACAGGCTCTAAAGATTAGGGTCATACAGGACTGGTGCTCGGTGCGGAGGAGCTTTTATAACTGTTATAACTCAACTTTTGCTTCGTTTTAAGACTATAAGAATATTTCTATATTATGAAGGACTATACCTGTATGGCTTCATTGTCTATGGGGTACGGCACCCCATCTCCCGTTGAAGGTTCCGGCCCCAGTTACTTAGTGGCATAGAGGGCGGGGGTGTGCCCAAGTAATTTTATAACAGAAAACAACGAAGTGCGCTCATACAACATTTAAAGAGAAATATGTAGTTTACGCCCCTGCAATTATTATTGATGTGCACCCCCCCCCCCCCCACCCCCCCCCCCCAAAAAAAACACACACAAAACAAAGTTTATTCACCCCAGTACTTCTGATCTGGGGAAATTTAAAATTTTGATAAACATCCTAAACATACAAGAAGTAATCTAACCGAACCCCCCACCCCCCGAAAAACGC
>JBAMJV010011384.1:0-31937 GCA_037951105.1 Echinarachnius parma | reverse complement strand
GGTCTAGATGGTTGTGTTTGTAAGTGATAAGCGTGTATATGCTGTGTATTGTTTCGTTACACATGCACATGTGCGCTGTACTGCAATCTCACTGCACACAACACGAAAGATGAAAATATTATGATATTTATGTTACTTTCGTATGCTCTTATACATTTCAGAGTTCTGCAAGTGCTTTGAGACGGAGGTGTTCAGCTTTCCTGGTCGGGGTGATGCCCACAACATAACATCATTTTCTTGATCATCAAGCTGCGTTGCGTATATCAGATGGAGATAAAATAGCATTCCTACCCATACATAATCGTAAGTGATTAAACAAATCTGTAAACATGAAGCGAAGTTTTAAAGGGTCGTCATTCAAGTCGGCAGGGGGACTACAATTACCTCAAGTACAGATAGATGAGAGGTTCTTGATACCAGCAAATGACATAATCTTTGCATCAGAAATTGGGGAAGGCTCCTCAGCACGTGTTTTCAGGGATTATTAAACAAATCCCCTGTGGCATTGAAAAGGTTTAAACTGGGTAAAACCATTCCAAAGTATCAGGAAATGCTTAAAAAGAAGCTAAAAACATCCTCAAGTTGAAGCATCACAATGTTGTTGAATGCTTGGGTGTGTGTCTGCCGGAATGACTATTATCCTGGAGTACTGCTGCAAATCACTGGATATCAATGGAGGAAATGTCGTTGTCATACTGTGCGCCAAATGATAGATGCTATTGGACCCTCGTTGCCTCAAGACCTATCGTTGGAAGCCTTGTACCGATAGCTGAAGGTATGAACTACCTTCATGAACAAAACGTGATCCATTGTGACTTAAAGTCCCAGAATGTACTTGTACGCTCCAGTGTGGAGAATGAAGATGATTGGGTATTCAAGATTTCAGACATGGGAGAGGCCCATATCGCCCTGGACACAACATACAAGTCTACGACATCTTGCACACAAAGAGGAGCAGTAGGAACCATCCATACCAGGCACCAGAACTCCTCAATGGTAACCCAGAGTATGCAAAACCTGTGATGTGTACTCATATGCAATGATAATGTTTGAATTGGCACATGCAGATCACAGTATCCATGGCAAAAGGATTGCGGATCATCTGCAAGTCGCATCAGAGGTCTAGTCGCCAAAGTGAGAGACCAACAACGAATGCCAGCATCCTGAATGGTATGCTGTCATGATGACACAGTGTTGGTGCCAAGAACCAGCAGAAGACCCAGCTTTCAAGTCTTGAACCAAATGCTCAAAGATATTGAAAGTGAAAGCAGTCAATCATCACCACTCAACATGCCACTGCAAGGGACACCACCACTACAAGGTACACCACCACTGCAAGGGACACCACCACTACATGGGACACCGCCACTGCAAGTGACACCACCACTACAAGTGACACCATCACTACAAGTGACACCACCACTACAAGGTACACCACCACTGCAAGTGACACCACCACTACAAGTGACACCACCACTACAAGGTACACACCACTGCAAGGGACACCACCACTACTAGGGACACCACCACTACAAGTGACACCACCACTACAAGTGACACCATCACTACAAGTGACACCGCCACTGCAAGTGACACCACCACTACAAGGTACACCACCACTACAAGTGAAACCACCACTACAAGGACACCACCACTACAAGGGACACCACGCACTACAAGTGACACCACCACTACAAGTGACACCACCACTACAAGTGACACCACCACTACAAGGGACAACACCACTACAAGTGACACCACCACTACAAGTGACACCATCACTACAAGTGACACCACCACTACAAGTGACACCACTCACTACAAGGTACACCACACTACAAGTGAAACCACCACTGCAAGTGACACCACCACTACAAGGGACACCACCACTACATGGGACACCGCCACTGCAAGTGACACCACCACTACAAGGTACACCACCACTACAAGTGACACCACCACTACAAGTGACACCACCACTACATGGGACACCACCACTACAAGTGACACCACCACTACAAGTGACACCACCACTACAAGTGACACCACCACTACAAGGACACCACCACTACAAGGGACACCACGGAGACACCAGAGCCCGGCTTGGCTGAACCGACCGAAGAAATGCTCATGGCTTGGACAGGCTATGCCCAGAAATACTTCAAAATATCACAGTTGCATGACTATCAAACCAAAGCAATAGCTTGTTGGAAAGCGGGATTGGATTGTCTCATTGTGCAATCAACATCAAGTGGAAAGTCTGTTGGCTTTCAGCTTCCTGCTGCTATGGCAAGGATGGGGACATGGTTGTTGTTGTGGTACCAATCATTGCTCTTGCCAAAGATCAAGTACATTATCTCCAAGAACGTGGTGTTAAAGCAACGTTGCTGGGAAGTGCTGCACAGAAGGGGCATTTGCTGATGTCTTTCTCAACAAAGAACAACCAAAAATCCTATATGTGACACCCGAAACGCTTATGGGAGGAGAAGCTTACAAAGGTATTTTGGGAAAACTGCTAGAAGGTCACAATTCAGAGTTCGGGTGACCCTATTCGCTATAGATGAAGCTCATCTGATAACGGAATGGGGCGGCAGCTTTCGAGCATCATTCGACAGACTCTCTGAATTAAAGCATCTTTTCCCAGACGTCCCCATGATGGCCTCACGGCCACACTCCAACCCAAGGATGAAGAAATGATGCGAACAAACATACTGCGTGACCCTCTTGTTTTGCGAGGAACAATTGATCGTGCTAATGTTTCCCTGCACTTATACAACTACAAGTGCCCAAGGCAGGAAGGGTATTGGACCGCTGTGGCAGAACAGATCAAAGATGTTGTTGGTGAGGAGAAGGCTATTGTGTACTGCTCTTTCGCCAAAACATGTGACAGTCTATGTTCAGCACTGCTGCATTCTGGCGTGAAATCAGCTGCATACACAGGACATAACAGAACTGCAGAGGAGAAATCTACCATTCATGACAACATGGCTGCCGAGATATTCAAGTACTGGTAGCCACACAAGCATTTGGACTTGGCGTTAACATCAAGTGGATAAGATGGATCATTCACATTGGCTGCCCACATAACATCCCCCAGTGGGTGCAAGAGTCTGGAAGAGCTGGCAGAGATGGTAAGCCGGCAAGTGCTGCCATCTTCTTCTCAGAACATGCTGATCTTCAAAGACTGAAATTTTGGGTGAACGATGCCAAAGATCATGCTGAGAAGGATTTGAAGATCGAAGACTTCAAGAAAGTATGGCATTATATATATAGTGCAATGGCTGGAACTTGCTTACACCATCAGCAGAAGCTGTACTTCGGAGAAGATGATGAGCCGGTACAAGCACATGCTGAAAACGAGGTCTGCTGTGATGGCTGTACACTGAACAGTGCGAAGAAGTATGATGCCACTACAGATGTGAAGGCAATAACAGATGCCCTGCAAGAGCTTCATGATTTGGGTTTGAAGTGCGTGACAGAAAGAAAACTTAGAGAATGGCTAGAAGGTAAAGAGCAAGACTGGATGAAAGCCATGACTAACAGAGATGTATTGGAGAAGTCTCTAACGTTTGGCAGCAAAACAAAATACCAGAGTAAGCTGTATGTGTTGCTAAGGCAGGCAGTCGGACTGGACATTGTGTCTTTGGTCATCCTTATCAGCTAAGGTCAAAGGGCATTGGACATTGTCACCAAATACTTTGCCTTCAGTGATGAAAACAAGTCAGCATTAAGTCGCAGCAAATCCTTGTTTCTCCCACACCCAGAGGATGTTCAGAAGCACCTGGAAATGTTCACAGGGAAAGGAGAATCTAAAAACCCTTGTAAAGAGAAGATCAGGAAGCAAAGCACCGGACTCAAGGGTAATCGCATTCTCATTCAGAGCTTAGAAGATGGAAACTTGGAGCTGATCACGAAGAAGAACACTACACCAACCTGGGCTTTGATGGCGGACTCAACACCTTGCTATATGCTGAGGATTTCAGTATTCTTCCGGGGTGCCCAGTTTCTCTGAACAAGGAAGATTTCCTATGGACGATGTTGCGATGGGAAAAGGGCCAGGCTTCCTAAGAAGAAGCTGGAAGTCACAATAAAAGGGGAAAGTACATCGGTCATCATTCAGAAGAATCACTGTCTGGAGTCAAGAAGTGCAGTGGGGATGGCTGTAGTTTTGCTACTAGCAAACGGCACAGAGAAAATAGATGTCTCCGTCACAAGACAGTCTTCTTCAAGAAACAGGAAAATGCCCAGGAGTCTTCGTTTATATTCGTCCGGCAGAGAGTACAGATAAGAGAAGATGCTTGGGATTCTTCTCAGACGGTGATGATGGACACAATCACCCTTGTCCAGTTGGCACAAAACCAGGATCACAGCTGGAGGAAATGGTTGCTGTCTGTGTGAAGCGAGACCCAACCAAAACACCTAGAGACCTTGCTAAAGGTTATGGCCTCCCCTGCTTCCCTGGTGCGATTTCCGCTGCTGTGCCAGCACTTCCTGCCTTGCAAAACTGAGAAACAAGTACCTCATAGACACTGGCTCGGCTACGGCGATAAATCTGGTGAGGCAATTTGATGTGCTAATCAAGTGTCAGATTGATTCTTCAGATTCTTTACATCAGGTGGATGAGGACAAGGCAGTCGTCCAGCAGTTGACTACACCATACCTCCGCTGGTGGAACGCATCAGACGACTTACTGGTTGCAGTGTTATGACGCCACAAATGAGCAAGACCTTGCACTGTCGACATTTGTCGAGGCAGACGTGACATTCCCAGGGTGTCAAGTGATGAAGTACATGTTGAATGTGGTCACTTCAACGAGCTCACGTTGAAGTGGCAGGTGGTGGCGAGGGCTTTGATGTCCAGGATGACTACAGCTGCCTACAAAGCGGCGTTTAACAAGATCCTGATGTAGTCACTGAAGGTCATCCAGAATTCAAGAGAGGCCAGGAAACCTCTGCATGGGTTGTTGATTTCAGCGATGCCCAGTCTGCCGCCCTTGAAGACACTCTTGGGGAGACTGCACTGAGGTTATTCGTGGATGCAAGGTTCACTACATGAGACTGTGTCACAGGATTGCTGATAAAGTTTGCTGTGGTGAAGAAGAACGCCAGCTGTTCCTTCTCATATCTACAGCAATCCCTGATGTTAAGGAATCTGGAAGTGTAGACATCCTCTTTGATGCTCTCTGTGGTAAAATACTACCATCACAATTACCTGAGGACGTTTTGATACTTCAACCTTCCCAGAAACTGCTGACGTGTAAGGGATGGAAGGCAGCAAAATCATGGGTTGCTTGGTGGAGGCGGCCGAGGCATACACGCATGTTGTGCACCAGCTTCAAAGACATGGACGACTCCATTTGGGAAATCAGTCCAAGCACAACCAATGCAGTTGAGTCGAGGAACAAAGAGAGTAAACCACAGACTTGCTCTGTAAAGGCTACTCTTGAGCACATCTACCGATGTGACAGGGCTGCAGCATACGAAGCTATTGCTGCTGAGCAGGGAATTGCTGTTGCGCCCTCACATTCAACAAGAACAAAACAGAGATCCTTGCAAAAACGTTGGAGGAGGAAAAGGGTAAAGCTGGTAGCCTCTGAATCTTCTATTGATCTCGCAGAAACTGATGGAACACAGGAAAATGTTCAAGAAATAACGCTCAAGAGGAAGCATGATGACGTTGCTGGAAATGAAGAAGCTGGACCCAGCCGAAAATCATCTATGAGATCCCGCTCAACAAAAACGTTAACAGAGCACTCCTTACTTGACCCGTCCATGATAGGCAAATGTATCCTCCTAGATACCGAGGGACATGGGGGGAAAAGATACGGGTTCCAAGAGGCAAAAGTAGTGGCCATAGAGGGTAAATTCTACAAGGCTCAATTCAAGAAGTGGCCTACACATTTTGCCTTTGTTGATGATATCTCATCAGATGATATCACAATATTAGATACATAAAACAAAGGAACAACAGGCGGCAACATATACATTCTCTTTTAAATTAATTGGATCGTGTGTGTTCAAATCTTGCCTGAAGAATATATTTATACACTGGGCCCAAAAAGAAACGTATATTTTTTCACATGATCATATCTTAAAATCCTGTGCACCAAAATTAACAAAAATGACACACAGGATTACTTAAATACTATACTCTAAGCACATGTCAGGAACGAAGCAGTTGCCCAACTGACACAATCTCAAAAAGCACTGACATGGAACAACTTCCGGGACCACATGTCACAGTATAAGGGACAATCCGCATGTTAATGCACACACTTAGAGCAGCTCTACGGGAAGAGAGGAACAATCTCCCATAGCCTGTATCAGAAACCTGGTGGACAGCATGTGTAGCAGATGCACTGAATGATTCCAAGCACATGGTGGACACACCCACTATTGATGTTTGTGTTTGGGGTAACTGACATTACGTTAATTTCAATTTGTTTTGACTTCCTCATCTGCTTTAAACTCTGTTGCCAAAATGTCCAGGCTGTGACATGTGATACAGCTAGCGGTTCCATGTCAGTGCATTTTTCGGTTCCGTCAGTAAGGTAACCGTTTGGATATTGACATGTCATTGAAGTAGGATATTTAAGTAATCCCATGTGTCATTTTGGTTAATTTTCATGGACAGACTTTCAAGATATGACCGTGTGAAAAAATATAAGTTTCTTTTTGGGCCCAGTGTACATTTAGCAAATAAGATACATTTTGTAGATGTAAAAAAGTCTATGCAGCTCTAAATTTTGGTGAAATATCTCCTCCACCGAAGGTGGTGACGGAGACTTCATGTTTTCGGGTTGGCCGTCCGTCCGTTCATCCCACTTTCTCGTTCTCGTGATATCATCAAGTACCCCTTGAGAGATGAACTTCACACTTGATAATAGCGTGTATCACCAAAGGAAGATTAGAATTTGTAGTGCTAAAGTTCAGGGAGGTCAACTTATAATATTCTCGGCATTGCCCCTGTTAACGCGATATTTCAAGAACTACTAATGATATGCGCAGATTAACTTGATGACACAATCACCATGAAGATGACTTGATTAGATTTTGGAGTAGTTAGGTCGAAGTCACAGAGAACAAATTGTGAAATTACAAGTTTTAAGGGCGGAGGCAAATATGAAAGGAGACGCATTAGTTATGTTTGTCTTGTTTTAACTATGTTTGCGTAACATTGCCTAAATAATAGCATTGACTATTGTTAAACTGAAAACATCTCTTTCTGATAGATACTGGAATAATTATTTCTTTTGTTTTCATCTACTTAAAAAGATTAGGATCGGGGATGAGGGTGTGACCTCTATGTACAGCAATGAAACCATGGTTGTTCATTACCGATCATTTTTTTTTTTTCATTTTTGTATTCCTGTTGATAGAATAGCTAGACCTTTAAAATGTCCAGGATTCAGTTTTCATAAAATTACATTGTGTGTAAAATCCTGCCCTAAGAACAGATCAAACGCAGCAAACCTGAGCAAAGACAATTTGAGCTCTTGCAACCCCCCCCCCCCCCCCCCCCCCCGTTTGTCGTCAATAAACTTGTTAACATGTTAGACCTCCAGAAAATGCAAGGCCGGATTTGTTATCAATTTTAATAGAAACATACAAGACAACGATAATTTTGTTGTTTAAAAAATACATATTTGGCATAAATAGCCCCCCCCCCCCTCCCCCTCAGAGGTGTGCTTTGGCTATGACTAATTATTACCATGGGTTAGCTTCTATACCCCCTCCCCAAGGATAAATGCCGCTGAACCAGGAACATGACAGGCCCCTAATTTAAACGTCATCAGGCCTGATGCGTAAGATCAAAAGGTCACAATATTGTCAAAAGAATCAATACATGTAAATGATGTTCATGTCTTGAATAGCAAAATGTATTATTAAAAGATGTACTATGTAAGGTAATATGTACCTTAAATAGTCATCTTTGTTGTTGTTGTTGTTTATACAGTTAGCTAAATGCAGAGAATTGCTTCTTATACTTTATTCCTGTATAGTGTATATACAACATATCGTAAGCATATTCGGGTGTAAAGGTCAAACGACAAATTGTTCATATTTCATGTACATGTGCTTTCATCTCAGACAAAATGTGGGTGTTCTTAGTGTACTATGTATTACATGTATAAGCTATAAATTATGTTGAGATTTTCATGTGTGTGAAAAGAGAAACTTCATAAAGAAGAACCTACTCATTATTGCAGAGTGTAGCTATGATACAAGTTGCTACACTGTGTATGTTAACAACTGAAAAATGGTTGGTATGTGCTTTTTTCATTGCTGTATAGTAGAAAACAAGTCATTTGAAATACAGTGTGTTTCATCAGAAACGTAATCCAACTTTAAATGTTAAGTATGGACAAACTATGTGTTAAGTAATTAATTATATTTGTTTAGTTCGCCAAAAATCTTCGCAGGAACTCACGGCCTGTTATTATATTTGTTTTTAATTTGAACAAATTTAACATAATTTAGCCAAAAATCTTACTGTCGCAGGAGGTCACTGCCTAGTATTATATTTGTTTTGTTTGCCAAAAATTCCTACTGTCGCAGGAAGTCATTGCCTATTATAATATTTGGTTTGTTTGCCAAAAATCCCACTGTCGCCGGAAGTCACTGCCTATTATCATATTTGTTTTGTTTGCCAAAAATTCCACTGTCGCAGGAAGTCACTGCCTATTTTCATATTTGTTTTGTTGGCCAAAAATCTTACTGTCGCAGAAAGTCACTGCCTATCATTATATTTTGTTTTGTTTGACAAAAATCCTACTCTCGCAGAAAGTCACTACCTATTATATATTTATTTTTTTTCGCCAAAAATCTTCGCAGGAAGTCACTGCCTAGTATTATATTTTGTTGGTTAGCCAACAATCTTACTGTCGCAGGAAGTCACTGCCTATTATTATATTTGTTTTGTTTGCCAACAATCTTACTGTCGCAGGAAGTCACTGCCTATTATTATATTTGTTTTGTTTGCCAACAATCTTACTGTCGCAGGAAGTCACTGCCTAGTATTATATTTGTTTTGTTTGCCAACAATCTTACTGTCGCAGGAAGTCACTGCCTATTATTATATTGGTTTTGTTTGCCAAAAGTCTCACTGTCGCTCGCGGGAAGTCACTGCCTAGTATTATAGTGATATTATTTGGCAAAAATCCCACTGTCGCAGGAAGTCACTACCTATTATTATATCTGTTTTGTTTGCCAACAATCTCACTGTCGCAGAAAGTCTCTGCCTAGTATTATATTGTTTTTATTTGGCAAAAATGCCACTGTCGCAGGAAGTCACTGCCTAGTATTATATTTGTTTTGTTTGTCAAAAATCCCATTGTCGCAGGAAGTCACTGCCTATTATCATATTTGTTTTGTTTGTCAAAAAGTCTTACTCTCGCAGAAAGTCACTGCCTTTCATTATATTTTTTTTTTCGCCAACAATCTTCGCAGGGAGTCACTGCCTAGTATTATTTTGTTTTTGTTTCCTGGCGAAAATCTTACTGTCGCAGGAAATCACTGCCTAGTATTATATTTGTTTTGTTTGCCAAAAATCTTACTGTCGCAGGAAGTCACTGCCTAGTATAATATTTGTTTTGTTTGCCAACAATCTAACTCTCGCAGAAAGACACTGCCTATTATTGTATTGTTTCTAATTTGGCAAAAATCTCACTGTCGCAGGAAATTACTGCCTAGTATTACAATGTTTTTACATGTATTTTGCAAACATCTCACTGTCGCAGTTAGTCACTGCCTATTATTATTTGTGTTTGTTGCACAAAATGTAACTGTCGCAGAAGGTTACTGCCTATAATATTTGTTTTGTTTGCCAAAAAGTGACTTTATTATTATATTAATCACCTGTTAATTATTTGCCAAAAATCTCACTGTCGCAGAAAGTCACCTATGAATGGTATTAAAATTACCTTACTCTATTTTATAACTCAGTTAACTAGAATAAAGAATTCATAATCTACTTGACATACGCATGATATGAGACATGTGGAAATACAACAGACAATTTGCTTTTTTTCAGACAATTTCATTATAAATGCAAATTATACAAGTACATTATTATGTTTGGGATGAGGATTCAATTTTACTTGAATGCATTCATATAACATTGTGATATCATAATTGTTTTTAACTATGCAACAATATCCTATATAATATATTACTTGGATAACCACACGTGAAACATTGCATTTGAAATTATTTTCTTATCGTGAATTGGTTGAATGTTAATGTCAAGAAGTAATCAAATCAGTGCATTTTGATGAGATGAAATTATTGAAGTGTGGTGTATATGATTGAATTGCTCGTATGATTGTGAAATGAAAGAAAATATGCGAGAATTAAACTGATTGAACTTCTGTGAATGTTCCTGTCTCTATTGTACATACAAATTAAATCAATAAAGAAGTACAGGCCCTTTGTAAGATAATCATGAATAAAAAGGTAAAATTTATGTTAAGAAAAATAAGAATCCCCTCCCCCTCCCCAAAAATAAAAAAAATTAGTGGAAAAGACAAAATCTAGCTCATTTCAAGTATATAATTGCAAAATCTTCCCCGTGGGAGGGGGATGCCCCCTCCCAAACAATCCCCCTCTGGCTCCCTCGGGATTCATTATTGCCTGTAGGCCATGTTGTTTGATCATACATGCACCATATGGTTTATGTTTGAACTGTGTATGACACTTAATACAATATTTATGTGTGAGTTTATGTGCATATTTTTGGGTGCGTCATTATTTGTTTTCTTTGTGAAAAATATATCAAATCACACCATGCTTTCCCAGATACAGTTAATCTTAAAGCCCAAGATCAGTTTCAGGAAAGTAGCCGAATACATCTATATTGATCATTATTGTTGAATATGTATTGATATAGGGCTTGTGTGGTAAAATCCGAACATAAGCATCATTAAATACAGAAATATCGGAAGAAACCCGCTGGTCGTAATACACATAGCGTATTGGCGACATATCTGTCCCATTGGAATAGATATATAATTTTGCAAATATATCAATTAGTAGGTGGTTTCTTGGCAAAATTAGGATGATCCTATATTAGTATAATAATATTCTTTCACATTATTGGTAATAAGAGCTTCCATTTCACTTTTTTGAGAGGGGGTCGTTTCCAAAACTGGTCTTTACCTTTAAGCCCTAGTTTCCTATCTAGGTATGCACCAGATTCCTCAATTACAAGTCCATAAATGCAAAATCTTTCTTACCGTGGAAGGGGATACCCCCTCCCAAAACCTCCCCCTGCCCCAGCCCTAATGCGCTTCGCTCCCTCTGGACTGACTATTGGCTGTGTGTTGTTGGATCATACATAACAGGGGCCGCGGAACCGGGGGGGGGGGGGGGGGCTACGGGCTGCACCCCCACCTTTTTGGCTTAAAACAAAGAAATACATAAACACAAAATAATACCAACCTAAATGTGGTCAGCCACCCCCCCCCCCCCCCCCCCCCCCGCCCCCACTATCAAAACCTTGCCGCGGCCCCTGCGTAATAACGCATATACATTTTAAAATTAGAAATATGTTTTAGAACCCCAGATAATTGTTTTTCTGTAACTGGCACACAGAAGTCATGTTTTCCTTTTCCAAGTTTCGTGTCCATGTGCTCATCAAATGTCTCATAACATTTGGGGAAATTAGGCAAAGCTCAAAATATAGCCTGTTTGATTGCTGCCAGAACTGTATGTGCCGGTCTATGTACCCCCCCCCCCTCCCCCCGCAATCCAAAAAGTGGGGGGGGGGGGGTGGAGGCAAAACGCAATTTTGCGCCCCCCAAAGCCCCCCCCCCCCCCCCAACACCTAAAAAATGAGTGGGAACGACAAAATCAAATGTATGAGCTAATGTTAAAAAACTAGCTAATACATCCATTTCAATAACAACCTAAAGGTGGTCAGCCCCTCCCTCCTACTGTCAAAACCTTGCCGCGACCCTGCATAATGTCGCATATAAACTTTAAAAATTAGAAATATGTTTTAGACCCCCAGATAATTGTTGTTCTGTAACTGGCACGCAGCAGTCATGTTACTTCTTGAACGCTTTCCTGTTCCAATTTCGTGTCCTTGTGCTCATCAAAATGTCTCATCAAATTTGGGGAATCAGGCAAAGCTCAAAATATAGCCTGTTTGATTGCTGCCAGAACTGTCTGGCGCCGGAAGTGGGAGGTAGGGGGGGGGGGGGGGGGCAGGTGCCCCCCCCCCCCAAATACCAAAAGTGTGTTGGGGGGGGGGGGGGAACGTAATTTTGCGTTCCCAAAAAGCCCCCCCCCCTCCCAAAAAATAAAAAATGAGTGGGAAAGACAAAATCAAATGTATGAGTTAATGTTTAAAAAATAGCTAATACATCCATACAACCTAATGTGGTCAGCCCCTCTACTTCCAAAACCTTTCCGCGGCCCCTGCATAATGTCGCATATAAGTATGGTTTATGTTGTGAGTTTTATGGTACATAGGTTTGTCATTTGTCATTTATTTGTTTTCTATATACGTGAAAAATATATTTCTAGTCAATCAAATCATATCACGCTTTCCCAAATACAGCAAAATTTCCTAGCTAGGTATGCAGCACTAGATTGCACAATTTCACCACCCTCCACACCCTCCCCCCGCTCAGTCGGTTCGCTCCCTCGCAATGTCTCACTCTCATATATGGCTCAAAGTTGTCAACCCAGAGTGTAGTTGGGCATGAGCCCCTACACACAAAAATGGTGAGCCCCCTTGGGTTTTGCGCCCCCCGCCCCCCCCCCCCCAAATCCAAAACTGCTTCCGGCGCGCCTGGTCTAGTAGACTGTTTCTCTTGGAATGGGCATACGGGAGGTTTAACACAATGATTATGTTAATCAAACAGGGTGTTTTCCCCAATGTAAAACATCTAAAGAACAGTCATTTGAGTAGTGTATTTGTTTGTGTTAGGGCGCTGTGATTGACACCATGTCAGGATACTATTTTTGTCATTTTTCACCGAGTGAGTGCCTGATAAATCGCACGTACTACCCGTTATACTATCGAACAAAGAGCCATGCGTCAGTGCAATTTACTAGGCACTGATCGACTTGGTAAGACACAAATGGGAACCCGACATGGCGTCACTCACAGCGCCCAAAATCAACTGATCGCCCAAATTGCCTGTTCGTTGGTAGCGTTTGTAATAAATGTGGGCCCCAATAATGGTTTAGTAATTATAAGGTTTATAGATAGTTGTCGAGTATCTGTCTATCTAATCACTATTTCAACAACAAAAATGCACACTACATGTATTTCATTTTAAATGGTTGCAACAATGTTTCTTGGAAGCGCCCTCTTTTGTTTAAACAGTTCCCTCTTTGCACCTAATAAGGGAGGGACCATAATGTCCCCCCCCCCCCCCCCCCTTCCGAAATTATTGGTATTGTTATTGTTATATAGAACTATCGTTACGATGTCACGTGACCTTTTGTTTATACATGTCAGCGCAGCCCGAAACTTTAGTGATTTGTGTACAAAACATATGGACATATAAGTTTTCATAAAAAGAGGTATATCATTAGTTATTTGGTGTTGTTTACATTTTACATGTTTGTTTTGGAGGTTCAAAATAGTTGAATTATAGTTAGAAATAAAATTATATGATAATAATATAATAATATTTAGGAGTTTGCCAACTGTAGCGAGCGAACAAGCTATTTGAATTTTGTGACTATATTTAGGGGTTTGCCAACTGTAGCGATCTAACTCGCTACTTGAATTTTACTACTATATAGGAGATTGTCAACTGCAGCGATCTAACTCGCTATTTTAATTTTGCTGCTATATTTAGGAGTTTGCCAACGGTAGCGATCTAACTCGCTATTTGAATTTTGCTACTATATTTAGCAGTTTGCCAACTGTAGCGAGCTAACTCGCTATTTGAATTCTGCTACTATATGTAGGAGTTTGCCAACTGTAGCGATCTAACTCGCTATTTAAGTTTTGTTACTATATTTAGCAGTTTGCCAACTGTAGCGATCTAACTCGCTATTTTAATTTTGCTGCTATATTTAGGAGTTTGCCAACCGTAGCGATCTAACTCGCTATTTGAATTTTGCTACTATATTTAGCAGTTTGCCAACTGTAGCGAGCTAACTCGCTATTTTAATTCTGCTACTATATGTAGGAGTTTGCCAACTGTAGCGATCTAACTCGCTATTTAAGTTTTGTTACTATATTTAGCAGTTTGCCAACTGTAGCGATCTAACTCGCATTTTGAATTCCGTTACTATATGTAGGAGTTTGCCAACTGTAGCGATCTAACTCGCTATTTAAATTGTGCTACTATAATAGGAGTTTGCCAACTGTAGCGATCTAATTCGCTATTTACATTTTGCTACTATATTTAGCAGTTTGCCAACTGTAGCGATCTAATTCGCTATTTACATTTTGCTACTATATTTAGCAGTTTGCCAACTGTAGCGATCTAACTCACTATTTGAATTTTGCTACTATATTTAGCAGTTTGCCAACTGTAGCGATCTAACTCGCTATTTGAATTCCGTTACTATATGTAGGAGTTTGCCAACTGTAGCGATCTAACTCGCTATTTAAATTGTGCTACTATAATAGGAGTTTGCCAACTGTAGCGATCTAATTCGCTATTTACATGTTGCTACTATATTTAGCAGTTTGCCAACTGTAGCGATCTAACTCGCTATTCGAATTTTGCTGCTTAATTTAGGAGTTTGCCAACTGTAGCGATTTAACTCGCTATTTGAATTTTGCTACTATAATAGGAGTTTGCCAACTGTAGCGATCTAACTCGCTAATGCAGATTTTGCTACTAGTATATACTATAGGAGTTTGCCAACTGTAGCGATCTAACTCGCTATTACAGAATTTGCTACTATATACTTAGTAGGAGTTTGCCGCTACAAATTTGTGCTCTTATATATAAGAGCACAAAATTATTATTTTTGCGAGAGAGTAATCGCCCATTCAATAACATTATTATTATTATGTTGAATCTACCTAGGATCTTTATGGACTGCAGATGATACGGTAGAATGCCGTTTCAGCGAAGACAGGGTTGAACTGCGATTGACTCACTTCACCCGGTTCGTGGTGAAGACACGGTCCGTCGAGGCGAAGCGAGTTTCCTTCATTCCCTTCCTACCAGTCAAGATGCCAGATGATCGTCTACTTAACCTTCACGTGTATCTCTTCGATACACTGAAGGGGAATATGCAGGTGACGGAATTCGTTTCCTCTAAGCTTTGTTTTAACTAGGTTTTTTTTTCTCTAGCGAACCGTTTATTACCAAAATATGTTTGTTTCTCATCTCTCATAAGTATTGTTATGTCGACATGTTGTGTTGTGCCTGATAATTTTTTTAATTATTTGTGCTGATTGATACAGCTTGTGCTGATGTTGGACACACGTACGTACACGTTATAAAGATGAAAGATGGTACATTTTGATTTTAAAAAGTGTACATGTTTTAACAACGTAACATGACACAAACAAATAACTAAACACAACAACAAAAGTAACTCCCCCCTAATCAAAATAGCGTAATTTTTTAACAAATAGGGTTTTAGCAACATAACTTGGCAGGAATGTTTCTAAACTTATTAGCTAACGTCTCCGTGAAAACGAACGTGATCCGCCATACCATGCATGAGTGAGCACAAATTAAAGGCAAAATGTCACTTTTCAAAAGTCACAAGAGTCAAATAGTGACAATTTTGTCTTTGACGTGTGGTCACTCATCCATGACTCGACGGACCAATTTAATTTTCACACATAAGTTAGTCAATAAATGTAGGAACAATCCTGCCGAGTAATTTTGCTCAAAACCTTTTCGTTAAAAGGTTATGTTATTTGATTAAGGGGGACTTTTTTGGTGTAGGGTTTAATTGATCCGTATTGTTTGGAATAAACTCAACAAAAAAAGTAAGTCCCCTCCTGATTAGAATAACCTAACTTTTTAACAAAAATGTTTTCAGCAAAATAACTCAGCAGGATTGTTCCTACACTTATTGACTAACTGCTGTGTGAAATTGAAATTGGTCTATCGAGTCATGCATGAGTGAGCACACATAAAAAAAAAAGATTGGCATTTTGTGTGCTCACTCATGCGTGACTCAATGGACCAAATTCATTTTCACACAGCAGTTAGCCAATAAGTGTAGGAACAATCCTGCTGAGTTATTTTGCTGAAAACATTTTTGTTAAAAAGTTCTGTTATTCTAATCAGGAGGGGATTTACTTTTTTGTTGAGTTTATTCCAATAATACGGATCAATTAAACCCAACACAAAAATAAGTCCCCCTTAATCAAATAACATAACTCTTTAACGAAAAGGTTTTGAGCAAAATAACTCGGCAGGATTGTTCCTACATTTATTGACTAACTTCTGTGTGAAAATTAAATTGGTCCGTCGAGTCATGGATGAGTCACCACACATCAAACGCAGAATTGTCACTATTTGACTCTTGTGACTTTTGAAAAGTGAAATTTTGCCTTTAATTTGTGCTCACTCATGCATGGCATAGCGGATCAAGTTCATTATCACGGAGACGTTAGCCAATAAGTTTAGAAACATTCCTGCCAAGTTATGTTGCTAAAACCCTATTTCTTAACAAGTTACGCTATTTTGATTAGGGGGGAGGGGAGTTTAATTGTTTTGTTGTGTTTATGTTGAACAAAAGTTACTTTAGTGAAAATCGGATGGCCTGTTTTCTTTTTCTTACAGGAAATAAAGCAGGAAGAAGTAGACTTGGAGATGAAGCAAGTCTTAGCAACAAACATCATGCATATCAGCGCAAAGGGGAAAGATCTGATTGTCACTTGCACACTGCATGGCACGAGTGAACAACGCTTTATAAAGGTTAGACAATGTATAATATTATCAATTTATAACAAGACCACTTTTTTTTCTTTTTTTTTTAAGAAGACCGTCGCTTTTTTACAGCGACAAAGTTAATGTTGATGCATAGTAAGTATGGAAACACTAGTCATTAAACTCGAACTTTACAAGTGTCAAAAATACAAATCATCGCGGTATTCTGCTGCTGAATTCCCAAAAGAGTCCGTAATTAAGGCGCCTCTACACACAAACCTGTCCGGGATTCCCACGAAGGTATTCGTCTTATGTAAATAGTAACAAGATTACATAATAAATCCCTAACCATGCTTACAGGCACCTACATGGACAATCCTTAAATGGGACGTCGAGACGAATTCAAGCTTCTAATGATTGAAAGACAGATATTCTAGGTCACTAAACACAATTTTGTTTATGAAAAAAGTATGAGCACATCCCTTGATTTATTTCCAATATACCGTATTATTGTTAAAAATCTTCCGGATTTATCCTTTAACTAACATATTTTAAAAGCTTCAGCCCCCCCCCCCCCCCAACCCCCGGGGGCCTCTGCCTGGACACTGCAGCCTACATGATCATTAGGCAGCTATCATATATCACTGTGTTTGTGTTACATTATGTTTTATTCTGATATATACACTCTTTATTTATAGAAAGTGCCATATGATCAATTGCGTGGACTGATAAAGACGTACGAGACATTCACTCTCGACTTGACTGGATGCCCGGACGACAGTCACGGATTATTAATTCTGAAACAACTGAAGAAAAAAGTGCCCAAAGAAGTTGCATTCAGGACCGGATACATAGGTACGAGTTCATTAAGTATTGCCATTAACTATGTCATTTATTATCTGGGTTGTTAAAGGGGTAGTACCGTTTTGGTAAGGCTGCGCTTGAGTAACCAAAACCTGCAAAATCAAAAATACAAACTAATAGATATAAATCCACCATGCTCAAAAGGTATAGAACATTACAAACGACTAAAGTTAAATGCCTGTTATCATTAAAAAGAGCCATTAAACACACGAGGGCGCTCTCTAAAAAGCATTGGTTTCAACCGTTTTTCATACAAAATTATGCATGTGATGTTTTGTTGAAATAATAATTAAATAGAAAATTATTATTTATTTATTGATATTTCAGGCATTTCTGAACCGATTTTGATCAAATAAAGTTTATTCTGTGTTTTTCATTATCTTAAACAAAATTTCGTGCAGCGCCCTCTATACCACAACTAAACTACCCCTTTAAAGTATAAAGTATAAAGTAAAAAGAGTATAAACAATCGAGAGTTGTTTCGTTCGTCACAAGGCTGTGTCGGAAACCAAGAGCTTCATTCGACATAACATCTTCCTGTTTTACTCTACCTCATACTCGCATGCTCTGTGTTTCATGGTCAGATTCGTTATGCTCCTATACCTCCCGCTCCTATGACGTGATCCACCATCATATTTATTGTTCATGTTTTTCCCCACCTCCATTTTCCCACTATATTAAAAAAATGTTATCTCCCTCATCGCCATCTTCTTCACGTCAAATTGTTGATCTTGCTCAGCACTTCATATTGTTCTTTGGCATCACTCTCGTCTAAATGTGTTTTTGTTTTGTTCTCCTTCTATTCACCTCATTATTCCTCTTTTAAAGGGATATAGTAGCTTTGTAGAGTAGTATGTGAACATTTCATGTTAATTGGATGTTTTAAAAGATATTAGCAAGAATGCAAATTTATGTTCACGACCTCTGACTGTACCTACTTTATACATACACGGCATGGAATTCTTCCGTACACTACAATCGTAAATATCTTTTGAGCAAATGAAAATGTGAAAAACAGAAACATGTCCTGTGCTTTTATTGTTAAAGGGACTAAGTAACATTGTCCAAATCCTCAAAATCCAATTGGAATTCTAGCGGTTTCCTCATACCTCATTGTATTCGTGTTAACAATAAAAGCATGGGACAGGTTTTGGTTTTTCAAATTTCCCTTTCGTTAAAAAATATATTTACGATTGAAATGTACAGATGTTAATTATAACCTGGGCCCCTAAATCCGTGTGCAAATTAAGTGCAATGAGTGAGTGAATATCACTTTGCATTTTTGCTCATTACTCGGTTGTATAACGTCCATTTAACCTGAAATTTCACACAACACCCAATGGACATCGGATAACAGCAATATACATTTTTATCAACCATTCATCACTTTTTGCACATGTCAACAAAGTTACTAGATCCCTTAATTTGAATATGATAAGGTATAAGAGAGCCAATAATTCCAAGTAAGTTATGAGGATTTGGACAATGTTACTAAGTCCCTTTAAGATTAATTTATTCCGTCTATTTAAATAAGTATAACGCCAAATATACAGCCAAATAACAGTATTGTGGACACCCAGTGGACATCGGATAACAGCAAAATACATTTTATCAACCATTCATCACTTTTTGCACATGTCAACAAATTTACTATGTTCCTTAATTTGAATATGGTAAGGTATGAGAGAACCAATAATTCCAAGTAAGTTTTGAGGATTCGAACAATGTAACTAATTCCCTTTAAGATGAATTTATTCAGTTTATTTAAATAAGTATAACGCCAAATATACAGCCAAATAACAGTATTTGAAAACGCCCTACAAACACAAAATGATAAATCTGTTTTAATCACCCACCATGTGAAATATATTCTAATAACTACTGGTTACTGTAAAGATTGATCATTCAGTCCGTAATGCATGCTATACGTATTTCGCATTTGCTGACTGTTGTGTTTGTATTTGATTACTATAATATTAGTATTATAATCATTAGTTTGGGAAGTGTGGTTGCGGGTACGCACCCACCCAACTGCCCCTTGTCATCAATGTACTTGTAACACATGTATTGCATTTTATTTGTTAGTGGATAGAAGGGAAATCATGTAGTCAAAGCGACACATTGTAGACAATTATATTGACCCTTCGTGGGTGGAACTGGATGAAACAATTACGTAAATTCGTATTCTTTATGAGATCTTGAATATAACGAGTAGCGTGGTATTCTTATTATGTTCTTTGATGATATGTTTACAGCACCCAACCCTGAGACGTCATCTAATGGTACCACAGCAGCTTCATACGATCATCCCACTGACTCTTCTCACAAGGGCACTGAGGGGTAAGTTTAAAAACAATCAAAACTACGAACTAAATTACTTCTTTATATTATTCAGGAAAAAAAATAGGTCTAGCAATCCAGAGGTATCGGGTTCGGTCCCCGGTGATGCCCATTTTCTTGGTCCCTTTTCATAGTAGTATTAATAAAATAATAACAATTTATTAACCAAATATTTAGACTATGGCACTAATTGTGGGTATCATGCATGTAAATAAACGATGTGTTTATTGTCCCAGTTTGAAATATGCCCAGTTAAATATTCAAATAATTAATGTAATTATTGATGGCTTTGCTACACACTGGTAAGCCTGTCGAAATTGATCAGTTTGATAATATGTTTGGCTTCTTTTGCCGAACATTTGTTTTTAAATGTAATGTTTCCACCGATGCTGTTTTTGTCTTCTGACCTGTTTTCCTCAGACACTTTTCCTGCTAAAATATTTCCACTGAAATGTCTTCTTTTGATAATTATGAGGTAATAATTTCTCTGACATATGTCACGCTGACCTATCGGTACCACGGTATGTTTATTCCTGTATCTGAAATTGTCGCTGTTGATTTTGCAATGTCATTTTCCGCGTATGTTTTCTATTCCCTTCGTCATTACTATCGCTAACAGTTTTCCCTCCGTAATTTTGTTTTGCTGACATTTTCCCCTCTGCAATTAATGTTTCCGGTTACATTATTTTTTATTTTGCTTAGTGTGTCCTTCACCATGTTTACCAATATACGCTGGCGATAACTCGACGAGACCTCAACATGGTAGCATTGGAAGCTTATCAATTGTACTTAGTTGTGTATCAGACATCGAATTATTTGGCTCGCTTTATCACCACAGTTCCGCAACAGAGGGTAGGCTTGATGATCTGGCTGAGAGTTTCCCTCACAACAAATTCCACAAGCTCTGCCGCCATCTTGCCGGTAAGGATTACAACGAAGCCGAAGCAGTATTAGCTGGGTGCAATAACGACTTCGCAAGAGCCACACGAAAAGTCCTTGCGGAGTGGAAGACGAGAACCGGCGGTTCCCAAGGTGACCTTCGTGATGCCCTTAACAAGGCTGGCGCAGGTGGAATCCGTATAGCGGAGGAGTTGACTGATAGTCAAGAACAGTAGATAGTTGATTTTAAAGAGACTGTACCGCCATTGAACATGGACCTGTTCATACAGTAGATATAGTTGATTGGAAAACGGTATCAAAAACCTGCGCCATGTAGCTTGCATGCGCTAGAAAGTTGCGGCGCCGATCATACCCTTCAATGTCACTGTTCGTTTTAAAGGGATAGTTCAGTTTTCGAGAAGATAGAGTGCTGGCCAAATATTATTTTAGTAACCAAGGCATGCACTATTACATAACAATAACAAGAATAACATCGTGCTCGAAAGTAATATTCAATTAAAAACAACTTTGGAAACAACCTGTTATCATTCAAAATTACCCGTTCAAACTAAACACTCCACCCAGGGTGCTCTGTAAAAACGCATTGGTGGCAACTACTTTGAATATTATATTGTGCATGTGATGTTTGTTGAAAAAGTAATTAGATAGAGAGTAATTAACAACTATTTAAACAACTTTTGTTTTAATTGGTGTAAAGAGGAAACAATATTGATTTATGTTAAAGGTAGTGTTGAGTATTGGTATTTCCCGAAGTGCCCCCGATATTTGTTTAAGAGATAATGAAAAACTGACTGTCAAATTCGAAAGGACATACACTTTTAATGACAGAATAAACTTTATTTGATCAAAACGGTTCAGAAACGGCTGAAATATCCATAAATATATTTTTATTCACAATGTTCCTCACCGGCAATCAGCGGGCGCTATTTAGATTTTTTAGAAACATTTCAAAAAATGCTCGAAGACTACTTTGAAAAAAATAAAAAAAGGTTTTTAAAAAGTCGTTGATGATATTTCTATCAAATCATTATTTTAACAAACATAAAAAATGCACAATTTTGTATGAAAAAAGGCTAAAACCTATAATTTTTTAAAAAGCGCCCTTTTGAGTTGTAACGGCTCTTTCTGAATGATAACAGGGGTTTTACTTAGTCGTTTGTAACTGTGTATACTGTTCGAGCATGGTGAAGTCATAACTATTACTTTTTACCGTAATGGTGCAGGTTTTTGTCACTAAAGTTATGTTTGACCAATACTCAACTATCCCTTTAACTGATGGTTCGACACTCAGTTTTTCACTATCTCACAAAACAGTATTACAGTCAAACCTGCTAATGCAACCACCTGTCTATAGCGACCACCTGCTCATAACGACTACTCTCCGGTCCTCCCCTGGAAAATCATGTGTTAAGCGACCTGCGTAATGCGACCACCTGCATAACGCGACCAGCGACCACCCCAGTTCGGTCCCGACGCACGTATAAACCTGTGTATAGCGACCAAAAAATTAGCGCTTGAGCGACCAAGGCCTCAACTCAGTCGTCTATGGTCGCTCAATTAGGTTCCAATTCCGAGCATGTCAATGCATAAGCAAACTTATATGACAATGAACTTCAGACAGACGCTTAATTATCGACACCAAGTGCGTCAGACTTATACAAAAAGATAATTCGTGCCCTTCACTTCAGTACCTGATTCTGAAACAGAAATGCGTTGAACAAATGCACTTTACTCAACATCACAACCGAACTTGACATCTAACAATATTTGAATCGCCGAGGCGGGGTGTTTCCCCTATGTGTCTTACTCTTTTCAATGATAATATGTGCGCTTGTTACGACCATACAATGCATCTTGACTTCAGAATTCTCATCGAAAAATTTACACATGGGCATTTAAAAGTGATGCTGATTCTCTCAAGTCTCATGATGAGTAAAGAATGTCACATTGACACATTTTTCAAATTTAATTTCTCTTAAACAGATAATACAAACATTTAATATAATTCAAAGTATAATGCCAATTCATAATTTGTATGTCATTTCAATGTTTGTTGTGGTTATGCAAAAACTATGGACACGTGAGTGTACACGCAGTTGCCAATTAATATAGGCACAATATATGCGACCAGAAATTCAATACTTTTTTTTTCATTTGTAATAATATTCAACAATTCACATTAGAGTATAAAACTTTCTTGTCTTATGTGACCAGATGCGTGTAAGACAGTAAACCATTTCATTTTCTGCAATACATTTTCCGTATATATTTTGTTTGAATATTTCTATTTTACTGAGTTATTATTTAATATAATGTTGTCATTACTGACCAGGTTTTTCTTCACAGTAAACTTTGTTGCACGCGGTCATAGATGTATTTAAATCTCTGAAAGAATCCCACTAAATTGTGTATTGTTTTAGCACTGAAGTTCGTTAGGATAAAACTTCATAAATACTAAATGAATTGTGAACCAACACATGCAATAAGATCCAGCAATGCCAACAGATACTTGAATGTGTGCATTGATCAATAGACTTCTTCTACATATAAGTTCCTGAAATTAAACATTATTAATTTTGTATGATCTGATTCATGTTATTGTGGTTATAAATATCGAAACAATATAATACAGCATTTTTTTTTTCAGTCATGTCCTTTCATATAAGGGTGAATGTGGTAAATGTATTTATGCGTTGATCATGAATATATGATTTATTTCTATATATTTTGCGCCATGAGTTTGCTCATAACTTTGTATTGTTGTTGTATTTGCATAATCATAGTTATGATACACTTACTATTTAGATTACTCGAAGAATTGCTCTTAAAAGCTTCGTCAGTATACATTTTATTTGTTTGTATATAAAGTAAAACATGTGAATGACACAAAGTAATGTTTTGGAATAAAAAAGTTTACGTATTTTGCTTGTCTTGGTTCATTTGCTACATTACTAGTTATGTTATTATAACTTAAAGCTACTTTGGAGCTTTATCGCACGTGACATTTGTCAGGCATGAATACACTGTTTGCAAAATGCTGTATATATTGCCCCATTTTCCTCAAGAAACTGTAATGCACTAAGATCATAACTGAAATGTTTATCATTGCTCTATGTGTGATGTACATGTGCAGTTATTTATCACAGGTGCTTGACATGGACAGCTTTAATGAATAAATGTCACTTTGAGTAACTCTTTTGACGTTGAGATATTATGTAATGTTTTACAAAGAAAATATACACTATGATTTCAGTATTTATATCGTATTGATGAGAAAATACAAAACAAATAATATGTGTAGCCATATTCATGTATACATAATGCATGATAATTTTGTATGACTTATTAGCTGTTCCAGTTATTCGGTTTAATCATAAATATATGTTATTGTGTTGATTTTTCTTGTGTGTAGCATACTTAAATCATGAACTCCAGAGACAACATCATGTTCTAATTAACTGTATACATATTACCGTTGTTCCTGCATATATTATTGAATATCTAAGAAGACAGTGTCGTTTTTATTAGGTACAACATACAGAAACTCACGTGCGAGTAAAACACACAAACAAACTTGTTCAGTTATATAATTGTCTGGAGCAGAAATAATATAGGAGCCGATGATATGAATTTGTATTTATGACTTTGAATCAAACACTTTGATATTCAAGACCTATTAACGTAAATTATATTGCCACAATGCATGCATACTTATAATTATATAAAGTACTGAAACAATAATGACAAGATAATAATATGAGTCCAATTATTATGATACATTGTATGTTATATCACAAAAATGTTTGTACAATACATTTAATGCAGTTAAGTCACAATTTGAAATCAATTGTAATATAATATACATACATATTGGTAATAGTTGTCATTAACTGAGTTACAATTTGATATAAATGTGTATGTACGCCTTTGATAATCATGACCTAGTGACATGTAGTATATATTGATTTAAATAGCAGTTTAAAAACAATATACTGTCTGAAGTACTGAAAGCATCATTGTATGAATCAAATTAGTATGTTGTACTGTAAGATAATGACTCTTCATCGAAATCAAACTACAATTTGTATTGTTATGTGTGATATAACCATATATATATATGGGTCAGCAACCATCAGATTTCGTTAGAATGAATAACGTCACATTTGCTATTGGAAATATTCGTCATTAATATATAACGTATCATGATTATTTTCAACAATTCCACTTCGTAGTTTGTTTAGTTCATAGTTTGCATTTTATATATATACATGTTTATACCATGGCAGCATCTGATGCTTGTCCCTGAGGAATTAAATAATGTTTTCAGGCCTGATCTTATTGTGATCAGGGTCACAAGCCAATTTAGACTTGACGTACCATAAATGTATTTCAATGTATTCAGGTATTCAAGGCAGTATAATACAGTACATGTATTATATCATGAGAAATAGCCATTGTCGCAGAAAAATGTCTGAAGTAGGAACAAAAGATCAAGAAAAAACAAATCCTGGATAATTGCGAGATTTTTAAAACCAAAACAAATCAGTATATTTACCATATGTCTGCAAGAAAACGAGTCAAATATGAGAATAATTAATATGCAAGTGAGCGGACGTGTTTGATGTTGATTATTGCAATATAATAACATTATTAGCAGGGGTTCAGTTGGTCGGGTTGTATATCTTGAGAGAAACAATATGTACAGTATTCTGAGTCATAGGCAAATCATAACAACTGCATAACGTACAGCTTCAATTAACCTTAAATCATTAACTGACGAGCTTTCGTCTCCAACTGGACAATTTCTCAAGCCAAGTGACCTGGTTTCATCATATCTCCTGGATTGTTTAGAAGCTGTTGTATCATTGCAAGTTGGTTGTATTAAATATATTGCCGAGTTATACATTTTTATAAATTACCAGCTGTGGTGCAAAATAATCAGTCAAATGAGATTCTTTGCATTTTTGTAAAGATTACTTATTTGCAGATCGCCCTCTTGAATATATGAATTTATTTAATATTTTGTGTATGAATATTTTATGTTAGTAGTAGTTTTATACATGTTTACGAATATGCAGCTTTTAAAATGAACAAAATATTTCATGTATTTATTTGCAGTAACTTTACTGCAAGTTGGTTATTCAACAACATAATTATGTAACATGAATACCTATAATGATATATAACATTACATTGAAAAATGCTTCATAGATATATATATATATTAACTTGTTCCTTTGTAACAAGTATCTTTAAGATTTCATATGGGAGTTATACATCGACGTGAATTAATCCAAATAATGTACAAAATACGCACACATGAGACATTCTTGTTATATTGTGTTTTCTATTGAGTACTAGCATGCAATTATAATACATTACCTGTTCACTACGGAATTAATTTGATAAACTACATTTCATTTGCGACATTGTTTTATTCGCCGGACTCTCATAAAATATACACGTTGGCCCACGTTATTATCAGTGGCTACACTTTGTGATTCAACTCAGTAATTCCTCTAGTTCTACATCAAGACAATGAGCCATTTGACATTCCTGTCATAGTAGTATCGGTCACCGGTGATACAATGTCCAGGGTGATCCAGGAGTATACAAAATGTGAAGTTATAGTTAAAGGGATAGTTGAGTTCTGGTAAAAAAAAGTACAGTTTTGGTCAAACTGAATTTTAGTAAGCAAAACCTGCACGATTACATTACAAACAAATAGTTATAACTCCACAATGCTTGAAAGGAATACAACAAAAAGAGCCGTTGAATCTCAAGTGGGCGCTCTCTAAACATTCATCGGTTTCAGCCAATCGAAATAAAATATCGTGCATTTAATGTTTTGTTGAAACAATGATTAGATAGAGATATAATCAACAGCTATCTAACCTCTTTTGTAAATGTTGAAAAGAGGAAGCATTTAAAAAAAAATTGTAACGGCTGGTTCAAAATCGTTGATTATTTGTGGGGCCTCACATTTATTACAAACGGTTATGTTTATGGATATTTCAGCCCTGTCTGAACCATAGATCAAATAAAGTTTATTCTGTCATTAAAGGGGACCACCAGGCAAAGAACAACACATTATTATATGCTTTGGTACCGTTTTGTTATATCAAATAGATACCCAACATTTTGCAAAGGGTTATGTAATTCATAAACGAAGCAATTAATTTCCACCACTTACGGAACCACTGCTATTTCCTGGTTCCACACGCGCCAACCATTTGCGAGTGCGCCAATGCTATTCACGCGTACGTTTATAAACAATAGATTCCCGGGCGATTCGTTCGCTCTGCATACATTGCAATTCACCGCACGCATCGCAGTCTTCGCAATTCAGACCGCATGAACTCATGCTTTAGAATGGTGATTCGTTTCCAATTATATATTTTTTTTCTGGAAACATATTTTTGTGAACTTGTTGATGGAATGGAATACTAAAGATGTTACCTTTCTTTAATAAAAATATTCTTTTTGGGTAGTGGTACCCTTTAAATCCGTATGCTCTTTCGAATTTGACACTCAGTTTTTCATTATCTCACAAAAAATATTTTGTGTAGCGCCCTCCATACCAAAACTCAACTATCCCTTTTATTCAAAGTATATATATTTTGTAACGATGCTGTTTTCCTTGAGAACAGGCTTGTCCTATTCTTCAATACAAATTAATTCAAGGAAAACTTATCATGTTACAAATTTACTACACCTACTTGTTCACTAAAACAATCTATAATAGGAGCTTTAATTTCCTAAAATAAAACAAAATCAAAACAAACATGAACTGGCTGTTAATTACCGCTTACTTGGTAACGTTCTACGCCATTGCCCCCGTGCATTCACGCAATTTGCTAACAAATATGGATTTATTTAAACAGCTTTGTACTTAATAAACATATATCTGTATCACGTGTTATGATCATGGTTTAGTTTAAGTTTGAGGTTTAGTTTATTTTATTTGACTACGGTAACTTACGTCAGCCAATGGCTGTTCTTCAGCAAGTCCGTACAATCTGAAAAAAACAATGAAAAAAATGAGAAAAAAAATACAGTCAAATACAAGTCACTGAATAGCTAATCACAGTCACCATGGTCACGCGATTGTATTCCAGATTGTTCCAAAGAGGAGCGAAATGTGCAATCAGAGCCGCGACATATGGATGCAGGAACATTTTAGTATAAACCTGTTGGAAAAGTTACAGCTATACTATCGATTACGGGTGATATGTCACATGCTGAAGGTTTATCAAAACGTGCGCGAACTCGTGCGATGATAACAATGTATAGCCGCAACGGAGACAATATTATGACGTCATTATGACATGTAAACATAATATAATTTCGATTTTTTTTTTTTTCTAATCCAGCTCAGAGGATAAACTTAAGGGACTTAGTAACATTGTCCAAACTTACTTAGAACTAGTTGTACTGTGATACTTTATCTTATTCATATTAAAAATATAAGCACGGGACAGGTTTCGTTTTTTACATTTCCATTTCGTTCAAAAGATACGATTGAAGTGTTCAGATATGAAATTGCCAACGGGATAATTCATGCCGTGTATAAAGTAAAGTACAATGAGTCAGTGCATATCACTTTGCTCATATCTCAGCCAAAAACATCCAATTAACGTGACATTTGCACACATTATTTTGTAGACATAATTATCGGATCACACCAATACACATTGTATTAATCTCTCATCACTTTTTGCACTTGCTAACACAGTTACTAGATCACTTTAAAAGTGTAGAGACGTTCTGTACGTTATATAACACAACAGATGTTAACTTTTTTTGTCAGAAAAATGAAGGAATGTCCCCTCTGGATTTGAAATGCCTTCTCGTGAAGTGCCTCGCCTACCTATCGGGACTCTTCTCTCAGTATGTTTGAATCCATTAGGAAGAATTCAGTGCAATAGCGGTAGTTCCCCCACCACCAATACCTCCTCATTAGTAAGAAATCGCTTGAATTAATTCCCAATTAGTACGGTCCGCCATATACGCAATTAGGATTTTGTATTTTATTTATTGACGAAAGGAAACTACAAACTCAGTCAAGATGTGTTAGTTGTATGTGTATATCTTTATTTTTGTATTCTCCACTCATGGGACTCATGGCACGTGCCCCCCCCCCCCCCCCCCCACCCGCCAAATAATTCAGGAAAAACCAATATAAAAAAAGGGATATTTCTTGAAAACACAAAATTACATATTAGGTGTGACCCCCATTAATTTTGCGCCCCCCCCCCCCCCATTCAGTCTGACCACGCTACGCCACTGTCCTTGTCAGTTGCATGTTCAAGTTTGAGTTTGAGTTTATACTATTTGACTACGGTAACTTTCTGCAACCAATGGCTGTTCTTCAGCAAGTCCGTACAATCTTTTTAAAAATCACATTAGTGAAATACAGTAACATACGAGTCAATGAATGGCTAATCACAGTCACGCGATTGTATTCCAGATTGTTCCAAAGAAGAGCGAAATGTGCACTCAGAGTTGCGACATATCGATGCAGGAAAATTTGAGTCTAGACCTGTTGGAAAAATACTATCCATTGCACGTGATATGTCACATGCTCAAGGTACTACTTTATCAAAACGTGCGCGAACTCGTGCGATGATAACAATGTATAGCCGCAATGGAAGAGAGGCAATATTATGACGTCATTATGACATGTAAACATAATATAATTTCGAAACATTTTTATTTCTAATCCAGCTCAGAGGATAAACTTAAGGGACTTTAACATTATTTAAATTTACTTCACTGTTGTGATTCTCTGATACTTTATCTTATTCATATTAACAATAGTAGCATGGGACAGGTTTCTTTTTTTTTTCTTCAAATTTCCATTTCGTTCTAAAGATACGATTGAAGTGTTCAGATACGAAATTGCCAACGGGATAATTCATGCCGTGTATAAAGTACAGTACAATGAGTCAGTGAACTTTACTTTGCTCATATCTCAGCCAACAAAACATCAAATTAACGTGACATTTGCACACATTATTTTGTAGACATAATTATCGGATCACACCAATACACATTGTATTAATCTCTCATCACTTTTTGCACTTGCTAACACAGTTACTAGATCACTTTAAAAGTGTAGAGACGTTCTGTACGTTATATAACACAACAGATGTTAACTTTTTTTGTCAGAAAAATGAAGGAATGTCCCCTCTGGATTTGAAATGCCTTCTCGTGAAGTGCCTCGCCTACCTATCGGGACTCTTCTCTCAGTATGTTTGAATCCATTAGGAAGAATTCAGTGCAATAGCGGTAGTTCCCCCACCACCAATACCTCCTCATTAGTAAGAAATCGCTTGAATTAATTCCCAATTAGTACGGTCCGCCATATACGCAATTAGGATTTTGTATTTTATTTATTGACGAAAGGAAACTACAAACTCAGTCAAGATGTGTTAGTTGTATGTGTATATCTTTATTTTTGTATTCTCCACTCATGGGACTCATGGCACGTGCCCCCCCCCCCCCCCCCCACCCGCCAAATAATTCAGGAAAAACCAATATAAAAAAAGGGATATTTCTTGAAAACACAAAATTACATATTAGGTGTGACCCCCATTAATTTTGCGCCCCCCCCCCCCCCCCATTCAGTCTGACCACGCTACGCCACTGTCCTTGTCAGTTGCATGTTCAAGTTTGAGTTTGAGTTTATACTATTTGACTACGGTAACTTTCTGCAACCAATGGCTGTTCTTCAGCAAGTCCGTACAATCTTTTTAAAAATCACATTAGTGAAATACAGTAACATACGAGTCAATGAATGGCTAATCACAGTCACGCGATTGTATTCCAGATTGTTCCAAAGAAGAGCGAAATGTGCACTCAGAGTTGCGACATATCGATGCAGGAAAATTTGAGTCTAGACCTGTTGGAAAAATACTATCGATTGCACGTGATATGTCACATGCTCAAGGTACTACTTTATCAAAACGTGCGCGAACTCGTGCGATGATAACAATGTATAGCCGCAATGGAAGAGAGGCAATATTATGACGTCATTATGACATGTAAACATAATATAATTTCGAAACATTTTTATTTCTAATCCAGCTCAGAGGATAAACTTAAGGGACTTTAACATTATTTAAATTTACTTCAATGTTGTGATTCTCTGATACTTTATCTTATTCATATTAACAATAGTAGCATGGGACAGGTTTCTTTTTTTTTCTTCAAATTTCCATTTCGTTCTAAAGATACGATTGAAGTGTTCAGATACGAAATTGCCAACGGGATAATTCATGCCGTGTATAAAGTACAGTACAATGAGTCAGTGAACTTTACTTTGCTCATATCTCAGCCAACAAAACATCAAATTAACGTGAAATATGCACACATTACTTTGTAGACATACTAGATCACCCGAATACACATTGTATTCATCACTCATCACTTTTTGCACTTGCCCCCAAAGTTACCAGATCCCTTTAAAAGTGTACACACATTCTCTGCGCAAACGGAGTTATATTACATAACAGATATAACATTTCTTGTCAGCAAAATTAAGGAATGTTCCCTCTGGATTTGAAATGCCTTTTCGTGAAGTGCCTCACCTACGTCTCGGGACTCTTCTCTCAATATGTTTAAATCCATCTGAGAAAAACACTGAGCTTGTGATATTCCCTCCACTACAAGTTAACATATGTATAAAATGTAATTTTCTTGTAAGGGGTAGATTTCAGTGGGGTAGGTAGCTACAGCTCCCCCTTCATACTTGATTAGTATGATTTCGCTTGAATTAGTTCGCAATAAGCACGGTCCGTCGTACGAAATTATGATATTGTATTTTCTTTATTTGAGAAAGGAAAGTACAAACTGAGTAAAGATTTGTTTTAATGTATGTATTTATCTTTATTGATGTATTCTCCACTCATGGGATGGATTGCCCTTGTCAGTCGCACGCTGTTTTACGAAGGGGTATTACGACACGGGCAAGGGGTATGCGACAAGGAGTTTTACGACAAGGGATATTACGACGTTT
>JBAMJV010011383.1:0-16004 GCA_037951105.1 Echinarachnius parma | reverse complement strand
TCCAGTTTTGATTTGTAAGTCCCCTTTATAGATAAGAGGGTATAAATACTGACTTTGTCCTTCAACACTTCCTGCAATAAACAAATAAATACCTCTTTGGGGATGAAAGGCTCCTTGCATATATTCTGGATGGATTTGATCAGCCACTCCTTCTCGTTGTTCTTGCCGTAGGGTATCTGTCCAATGTTCAAAAAGGATAAAAGATAAATACATCAAATTCAAGCTTCCATACCAACTGTTCTTGATAGTAGCCCAGGCTGGTTACCAAAATTTAACTTTAATACATTCTTTGCTGGACCAAAGTAAAGTCAGCGGGCAACTATTTGTTTCGGGTCCTGGCTAAATCTACATTCACACTTTAAGCTAAAACGTCGCCTTTGTATATATATTTATCATTATATTCCACATACTAATAATCTTGCTCTTCGATTGGTCAAAAGGTAATCACGTGATGAAACATAGTTTCGCCCATCATTGATGGGAGAAGAAAACTTAGTTACACTGTTTAGATATCTTGGGTGAAAGTGCGTTGCACTCACTAGATAATTGGTAACGTACTATCTACACCCCGCGGTTGCATTGAATTGCTGTGGAGAATGTGTATTCAAATTCTGTACTATTCAGCACACCATAGAATTAGAAGTATGACTCCAACACTGCCGTTGTAGGTACCGGGTACAGTATGTCCGCTGCATTTAATACGGGATTTGAATAGCCACACACTGCACGGTCAATTCAATGCAACCGCGGATGAGTGGCGCGAATTACAAATGTAATGCGTACATACATACGTACCATGCACTGTATGTATCGTACACCGCTTACCATGACTCTATTTGACGTTTAGACTTTAGAACGTTGACTTTTGAACCGTTTTAGTGTTTCATCATCATTAATTACAATTTGTTTGGAGTCTGACTTGGAGTTGGAGTTCACTTTCATTTTATATATACCCAAGTGCTAGCCTATAGCCTTAGGCTATGGAATTTTCATGGAGTTAATCGGAATAGCATTGTTGGTAAGTAGATCAAAGTCTAGTACTAGGCCTAATTAAAACATTACAAACAGTTAGATTGTCTTTCTCGCTTTCTCGTAGACTATAGCTACCAGTGAAATGTTTCCAATGTAGAATATAAAGCAAATAATCACCTTTTGGTTTCAGGCGATGGGACAAACCATCACTTCCTCGGCGATCTGAATGTATACGCTATCTTTCCTCAGCTTCGCTTCGGAAAGATAGCTACATCCAGATCGCCTTGGAAGTGATATTTTGTCCCATCACATTCAGCAACGGTAATTATTTGCTTACTATCATAAGTTTATTCCCTCACACTAAAAGAATCATCAGTGTAATTTTAAAACAAACAAAAATGCAAACACTATGAAAAAACTAAAAGATGTCTCATTTGTTTTCCTTTTGGACGCAAATGTAATACATTGTTTTGTCTTTCCTAACGATTTTCATTTAATTATGTCTTCAAAACTTGGTTCCATAAATTTAACTTAAAATGTCTTTCGTTGCTATAGTAAATGGCATTTCTTTATTAAAGAGGTTTGGTTTCTACTTTTTAAAATTAATAACTACTTTGAACAAATAGAAGACTATTTAGATAATGACTGTGATATATGGGTCAATCCACGTCAAATCAACCAATTTTCAGACATTTTGTCACCCGACCCCCTTCGATTTTGCTAAAATTCGCACCAATTGTTCCCCCAAGTGTCTGACGGAAAACCCCGAAATTTTTTGCCCCGAAGTAATTCGGTTGCTAAGTTACGGCCGCGCCTAGCAACCAATGCGCGGTCAAACCGTTTCTTCTTTAAAATTTTTGCCATTTTTGATTATCTGCTGTAGCTAAAATTGAAAAGCCAGAGCTCTCATTGTCTGGAAATTGGAAGAACTTTGTCATCTCTACAAGATGTATTCATTATGTCGCGGGTCGAGTTTTCGTTTTCGCGTACGAGGTCACCGAAAATGGCTTTAAGCGAAAAATTAAAGTTTTTTTAAGCATGTTTGGATGCCCATAGCTTAAAAATTAATAGATATTTTGCTCTAATCTTTTAGAGCATTAAAGACCTTCACTTCCTTTACAGATTAAAACAAAAATGAGCGTGATTGTTCAAGTCGTTTTCGAGTAAAGCGCCCTCAAAGTTTGGATTTTTCAAAAATGCACCAAGTTCAAGGTCAAAGGTCACCCTTAGTCCAATCCGGGATCTTCACCAATTTTTGTGTACGGACAGATATTTACCTATATTTTCAGGGGTTACCAAAGAAATTTTGCTACCGGAAAGTTTAATGGCGTAATTACGCTAACGAAAATGCTCGTAAACAACCCAAAATGCTCAAAATTGCCATATAATTGGCTTTAGGGCATATTTTGTATCTCTCTCACACGCAATACAAAATGTTCTTCAGGGAATTGGCAGACATTCACCTATATTTTCATGGGTTAGCAAACAAAAATTGCTACCGGAACGTTTAACGGCTTATTTACACTGACGAAAATGGTCGTAAACACACTGAAACGTGTTAAATAGCCATATAATTGGCTTTAGGGCATATTTTGAATCTCTCTCACACGCAATATAAAAGTTTATAAATACTGTTCTTCAGGGAATTGGCAGACATTCACCTATATTTTCATGGGTTAGCAAAAAAAAAATTGCTACCGGAACGTTTAACGGCTTATTTACACTGACGAAAATGGTCGTAAACACACTGAAACGTGTTAAATAGCCATATTACGGGCTTTAGGGCATATTTTGAATCTTTCTCACACGCAATACAAAAGTTTATAAATACTGTTCTTCAGGGAATTGGCAGACATTCACCTATATTTTCATGGGTTAGCAAAAAAAAATTGCTACCAGAACGTTTAACGGCTTATTTACACTGACGAAAATGGTCGTAAACACACTGTAACATGTTAAATCGCCATATTACGGGCTTTAGGGCATACAGTTTGAATCTCTCTCACACGCAATATAAAACGTTATAAATACTGTTCTTCAGGGAATTGGCAGACATTCACCTATATTTTCATGGGTTAGCAAAAAAAAATTGCTACCGGAACCATTAACGGCTTATTTACACTGACGAAATGGTCGTAAACACACAGTACTGTTTACGACCATTTTTGTCAGTGTAAATAAGCCGTTAAACGTTCCGGTAGCAATTTTTTTTTGCTAACCCATGAAAACATAGGTGAATGTCTGCCAATTCCCTGAAGAACAGTATTTATAAACTTTTATATTGCGTGTGAGAGAGATTCAAAATATGCCCTAAAGCCCGTAATATGGCTATTTAACACGTTTCAGTGTGTTTACGACCATTTTCGTCCGTGTAAATAAGCCGTTAAACGTTCCGGTGGCAATTTTGTTTTGCTAACCCATGAAAATATAGCTGAATGTCTGCCAATTCCCTGAAGAACAGTATTTATAAACTTTTGTATTGCGTGTGAGAAAGATTCAAAATATACCCTAAAGCCTGTAATATGGCTATTTAACACGTTTCAGTGTGTTTACGACCATTTTCGTCAGTGTAAATAAGCCGTTAAACGTTCCGGTAGCAATTTTTTTTTGCTAACCCCTGAAAATATAGGTGAATGTCTGCCAATTCCCTGAAGAACAGTATTTATAAACTTTTGTACTGCGTGTGAGAAGGATTCAAAATATGCCCTAAAGCCTGTAATATGGCTATTTAACACGTTTCAGTGTGTTTACGACCATTTTCGTTAGTGTAAATAAGCCGTTAAACGTTCCGGTAGCAATTTTTTGTTGCTAACCCCTGAAAATATAGGTGAATGTCTGCCAATTCCCTGAAGAACAGTATTTATAAACTTTTGTACTGCGTGTGAGAAGGATTCAAAATATGCCCTAAAGCCAATTATATGGCTATTTAACACGTTACTGTGTGTTTACGACCATTTTCGTCAGTGTAAATAAGCCGTTAATGGTTCCGGTAGCAATTTTTTTTTGCTAACCCATGAGAATATAGGTGAATGTCTGCCAATTCCCTGAAGAACAGTATTTATAACGTTTTATATTGCGTGTGAGAGAGATTCAAACTGTATGCCCTAAAGCCCGTAATATGGCGATTTAACACGTTACTGTGTGTTTACGACCATTTTCGTCAGTGTAAATAAGCCGTTAAACGTTCCGGTAGCAATTTTTTTTTGCTAACCCATGAAAATATAGGTGAATGTCTGCCAATTCCCTGAAGAACAGTATTTATAACCTTTTACATTGCGTGTGAGAGAGATTCAAAATATGCCCTAAAGCCAATTATATGGCTATTTAACACGTTTCAGTGTGTTTACGACCATTTTCGTCAGTGTAAATAAGCCGTTAAACGTTCCGGTAGCAATTTTTTTTTGCTAACCCATGAAAATATAGGTGAATGTCTGCCAATTCCCTGAAGAACAGTATTTATAAACTTTTGTATTGCGTGTGAGAGAGATACAAAATATGCCCTAAAGCCAATTATATGGCAAGTTTGAGTATTTCGGGTTGTTTACGACCATTTTCGTTAGCGTAATTAAGCCATTAAACGTTCCGGTAGCAAAATTTCTTTGGTAACCCCTGAAAATATAGGTAAATATCTGTCCGTACACAAAAATTGGTGAAGATCCCGGATTGGACTAAGGGTGACCTTTGACCTTGAACTTGGTGCATTTTTGAAATATCCAAACTTTGAGGGCGCTTTACTCGAAAACGACTTGAACAATCACGCTCATTTTTTTTTTAATCTGTAAAGGAAGTGAAGGTCTTTAATACTCTAAAAGATTAGAGCAAAATATCTATTAATTTTTAAGCTATGGGCATCCAAACATGCTTAAAAAAACTTTAATTTTTCGCTTAAAGCCATTTTCGGTGACCTCGTACGCGAAAACGAAAACTCGACCCGCGACATAATGAATACATCTTGTAGAGATGACAAAGTTCTTCCAATTTCCAGACAATGAGAGCTCTGGCTTTTCAATTTTAGCTACAGCAGATAATCAAAAATGGCAAAAATTTTAAAGAAGAAATGGTTTGACCGCGCATTGGTTGCTAGGCGTGGCCGTAACTTAGCAACCGAATTGCTTCGGTGCAAAAAATTTCGGGGTTTTCCGTCAGACACTTGGGGGAACAATTGGTGCGAATTTTAGCGAAATCGAAGGGGGTCGGGTGACACCCACCGGTTGATTTGACGTGGATTGACCCATATAGATTCAACAGAGCTGGACATTAGGCACCAAATACTATCCCCTTATGAATACATCCTCAACCCAGCTAGCATACATTGTTCACTCACAGTAATTTTGCACCACGTCTCTTCTCCCTGCCTGGAACCTTCCCTGAATGGGACCCCCAGCTTTGACATCACCCCTTGAGAGCCTCCATCTGGATACCTCTTGTCACCACCCTGTGGCCTCCTCTGGTTCCCTTTCGGTCTCCGATTTCCGTACGGATTACTGGCGAATAAAGAAACGATTGGGGAGAAATGTAATACCATCTAATGGATTTAATACTAAAAAAGATAATTTATGTATGTCTCAATGTTTGACTAATTAATAAGCATCATAACCCTTTGTTGGCTTCCTCTGTTAAATGTGTGGTAAGAAGACATTTATAGGTGCTTGATGACTTGCAGTTTTGCAACTGAAAGGGTCATTAATGATATTAATTTAATGTTTCATAATATATTATGACGACCGTAAGCCATTGCAGGTCTCTTTAAGTCTCTGACTTAACACAGGGCTCCACACTTAGATTTTTTGTCAGTGGCCCAGTCGGGCCAATGAAATAATTTCTTCCCCTTTTCTGGTGGCCCGAAAGAAAAATATACTGGCCCAAAAATGATATTTCAAGAGTAAACTTTTTACTTTTCAAAATATCACTCTTTCCTGATCAAACATGTGATTATAGAAGAAGTATGATATGGAAGAAAACAAGATTTTTCAATTGTCAATGTTGCGTTAACAAATCTGCTTGCCCGATCAGGCCACCAAAGTATGACTTTTATACTTTCTTGCTGGCCCAAAATGCAATTCACTGGCCCCGGGCCAGCGGGCCAGTGCGAGTGTCGAGCCCTGCTTAACATATGGACTGCTATAGAAGGAAGTACTTTACTTGATACAGCTAAATGCAGCTTTTAACATTTATATCTCAACATGCAAACATTATTACTGCATGTTATTCAACATTTACTACTTTATTGTTATTTTGGGGAAATACTCACTATCTGGCATTAGGCTTTGATGAATCTCCATCTTCCATTGACACATCATCATCTTCAAGTCTGGACCTTGGCGTTGGCTCATCTCTCTGTTCTCGTCCTCCTCCACCACCACCACTACCACCACCAATGTTGCTACCACCTCTGCCTCCTCTCCTCCTGTCTCTCCGGCCTCTACCACCACCACTACCACCTCCTCTCCATTTACCCCCACTACCTCCACCACCTCCTCCTCCTCCTCTTCCTTCTCCTCCGCCTCTCCCTCGTCCTCTGTAGCTACCACTGTCCCTGTATCCGTCATCGTAGCGATCATTGCGATTATAGTCCCTGCCACCTCTGCCTCTGTAACTGTCCCTGTCACTACCTCTCCCTCTGAAGTTTCCTCCTCTGTCGTCATACCGGTCACCTAACCGGTCATTCACATTACCTCCACTACCCCCTCCTCCTCCTCCCCCTCCTCGTTCTTGTCCACCTCCCCCACTTCCTCCTCCACGCCAGTGGCCTCCTCCTCTTGGTGGTCCCCTTGATCGGTCATCATGTTCTATAACAATGGCAAAAACACAATTTGAAAACAAATGTATTGAAAAAATAAAATTTCATTCAGGGGGCAAATTTAAACTTCTTGCATCAAAATTGCACTTACACATTTTCTGGGGTCTTTTTGGCATTTGTGTCTTGTTTAAATTATAGTAGGGCATGGATTCTCATCATTCTCTATAAAGAGATACAGTTTTGGTCCAGAGGGCGCTTCAAGAAATACATTATTTGTACAATGTACATGTAGGTAATGACAAATGAAGTGCAATATATGAAAAAGTATGATCTGAATTGAATAAATGTTGGGCCAAAAAATGTCAGTCCTTTTTAGTCGACAGAGCTCTTCTTTTTGAATGACAACAGCCTTCTTTCACAAGTTTAGCCATTTAATATGTTGTTCTACTATTTGAGCATGTTATAGAATTATTTATTTATAAAATTAGTTTTAATGATATATGATACAAGTTTTAATCATAACTAAAATTCAGTTGACCAGAACTGTACTATCCTGACTACAATGTAGGTCAGCATTGCCAGAATTCATTCATGAATTGCAAAAAATCATCCACCTTCCAACATGTATTTCATTTAACATCTTCATCGCATGGGGGAAAATATGGCAGATCATTACACATCATACATGTTCATAGAGCAGGTCTCAGAATTTTAGCCACCAGGGAAAATTAGTTTGAGAATTTAAAAATCATCGAAAATTTATATAAACTTTACAAGTTTACTCACACACATCTAGAAAATAGTGCAGATTCCGATGCTATTTTACGTTATCGGATTTGCAATTTATATTTCATATTTTGAGATCATATTCATAAGATATGGTCTTCGAATTCGCGCGCTGTTTTGTTTTTCTCTGCACGAGATCGCGGTGTTCATTGAAACCGGCACTCTACTCCCATTGACAATTCACAATGCACGCAACTCACAATTTACTATTTTATTTTTAGTGCGATGCATTGCCATTGCCCAGTGTTGGCATCATTTCACAAATTTACTCGTAGTGGACGATCTATTGACTACGCATCAATTCTCCTCAAAACTTTGGCCTTTGCAGATTCTAAGTATAGCGCGCAAACACAAATTTTAAGCGGGGTGCCGGGGGTACCATAGGGTTCCATGACGGGTCGCCCACTGTCAGGTCGCCCCCTACCAAGTCGCCCCCACTTTGGACACTTCGCCCCCTGTTTTTTTTTGCCGATTTTGAGATTCTTGGACGGCTCGCCCCTAAATTCTTGGACGGCTCGCCCCCTAAATTTGTTGTTTAAAATTGATGTTTTTAAAAGTTCAAAGTCATGCCATTTTTATTTCCTGGCATCTCAGTAGTATTTTCTTACTAATTATTGTGATTTTTTCCCGAATTTGTATTTTAACTGCGTTTTTTCGAGGATATATGCACCTAATGTCCAAATTTTGCACCAGCTCGCGTACGGCACATCGCGCGCAGCCGGCATTGACATGACGCCTTTATTAGTGACGGAGCTTCCAGCATTGAATGCTTGAATTAAGGTAAAATTAACTTTGATAAAACTATATTTTCTGTATTTTTATTAAATAGAGTGTTCTCAGAGAATATTTTCAAACAGTAAATGTGTATAATTTGTATGCAGTTCAACTCTATTCATTCGGAAGGTAGCCCTGCTCTGGCATGCGTTCACCGGCTGTACAACCGTCAACCCGCACTCACTGAACCCGCACACCGGCTTTTGTCTGCGGAGCGCACCCGGCAGCTCGGCGGGGTAGCCGCTCCCCGTTACCGTACATAACCAGGCATTAACGCGCCAGTCTATCGGCGCAATACTCACTTGAACGGGTCGAGTTTCAAGATAAATTTCAGATTTGTTGATGTCTTTTCAACTAATTGGCTTGGATCTGTGAAATCCTTGGAAAATTTCCTTTTTAATAGTATACTAGCTATCGTTGTTCTGCTAAAACTAACAATAAATTGAATATATGATTATGAAAGTGACATGACCAAATGCTTAATTTTATTTTTATCCCGTATGTATATCGTTCGGGCGACGAAATAGTACCTACCCCATTCATCAATCGCTCATTCCAGAACCACGGAAGTAAAAAGTTTGAATTTTACATTGAAATAAGGCTTAATAAATTCTGCATACAGTGGACGTGGTACCATTTTTTCTGTAGGGAGTACGAGTATATTTGGCTTTTCAAATGATATGGGTGGCGGTGGAGGGTAAACAAGGAACCTATTAGATTAGTATTACACAAGCAGTAGTTGGATATTAAACTGTTGACTGTCGCACGGCGCCACGGCTTGCTGTCCTGGTTGTTATGAAAGACATTCAACATTCGTAACTGATGAAATCTTGACTTATTTGTTCATCCTACTGTGTGAGTTCATGAAGGAAAACAATCCATGTTTACGATAAGGAAATAATTATTTTATGTGAAATATCACTTCGAAGGTCGTAGGGTGGCGCATTAATGTTTACGTATGGCAATGCTAGAAATTAAAATTTTTGCTTTGTGGCCCAGTCGGGCAAGTAAAAACAAGATTTGTCAACTTCTAGTGGCCCAAAACCTATACCTGCTGGCCCAAAACAAGGTCCAAGGATAAACATGTAACAAATTCTGTTACATTTGCTTGCCCGATCGGGCCAGTAGAATTTAGGATCAATGAAATTTGGTGGCCAGAAGCTAATTTTTAGTGGCCCCGGGCCAGCGGGCCTATGCTAATTTTGAGCACTGCGTATGGTAGTTACCATGCCTTCCTTGTACACCGTACCAGCGCGCACTAGCTCTGAACATTGTCGTTGCAAATATTGCAATTACATGAAGTTGTAGGGAGTTACAGGGAGTGGAGATGGTGCACACAATGTGTGCTGGTTTGCATTGTATCCTATGACCAGGGTAATAATATCATTGTAAAGCGCTTAGAGATGATCATCATTCATATTGGGCGCTATATAAATAGTGTATATTATTATTATTATTATTAATTATTTTTACAAAAAAATTATACAAGCTTATATAATGCACAATTAAATGGCTGTGACGTTTTACTATCTTTAGGTCTAACTCCACGAAAAGAGATTTCAAGCCCTAATTGTTTTAGGCATGCTATTAAATTACATTTTCTTTCTGTATAAGACAATAACCTCACAACTTTTGAAATTTGGTTTGCAAAAGATGGACAGTCTCTTAAAATTTATCGTAAGAGTATCTTGCGATGTCCATACGAGCCCCACAATTTCAAGGCATCCATTGGGAGCTAAGAGTAAGATTGTGTGCAAAAGAGCTGTTCAATTTTCTTTTGCTTTTACTTCTAAATTCATCGCACATACCGTGGGGAATACTTCCTGAAATCATCCACAGAATATCTACAGTAGGCAGAAATATCTTGCATCATGCATCTTGCATTAGTGTGGTGTCACAATTAGATATTGTTTGAGTACTGAGTTTGTAACTTAGGTGAGGTTAGACTGATTTCATTTTTTTTTTATGGGGGGGGGGGGGGCTTAATGTTTTTTTATTTTGTTATTATTTTTTTTTTTTTTTCTTCCATTTTTTAGTAGGCTCAAGATCAACTGCTGTAGGGAAGGGGATCATTTGCTTATCAACTCTTCGTAATGGATGCCTGTATGCAGGTTAGGAATCAATGTACTGTACAAATATTTCTTAGTTAAAGGCATGCCTGTAAAGTGTAAAATTCTGCCGAAAGAGACATTTGAGACTTCAATCCTACATCAATATCATTGTAAAATACAATTGAAAGATTTGTGAAAGTTTGAAAGAAAACGAACACTGTTTACCTAGTGAAAAAAGCGAATATTGAGTTCATATTTTATCACCGAATACTGATGGCCTATCGTACATTTGTAGCAGTAATATTCATCCGTTGACGATATCCGCACCCGTGCATGTTTACAGACGGTGAAGAATTCATGGAATTTGCGCTCACTCGGCTCAAAGTTCAATCGGGCGGAATGTTTCCCACGCTAGCACGCTGGCCGGACGTATTCAGCTAGGACAATTGTACTTTTTTACCAAAAGCTAAACAACACGGCAGAAGAGAAACGAGGAAGCTCCAAGTTTTTTTCGTGGAGTTAGACACTTTACAGGCATGCCTTTAAAGGTAAAGTGACTAACTCCACAAAAATTAATTTGAGCTTCCACATTTCTCTTCTACCGTGTTGTTTGCCATATGGCAAGAGAAGAATAGAATAGGGTTAGATTTTTTCAAATGCCCCTTTAGTATGAAGATATCTATCATTGTCAAATTTTTAGATTGCAATAATTTTCAATCCCTCGTGAATTATTTTGCCATTTTAAACTTTTATTTCACCTGATGGCCAATTACAAATTATGATTAATATTTATATCAGTATAAACAAAAAAGAAAATTACAAATTCCACCCATCGGAGCATGTACAAAACAAAAGGCATTTTCCCTTGTATTTTTAGTTGTGTTTCAAGATTTATTAATGTTATCAGATATCAACTTTCTTTATGTTTTGCTGCTTGGATTTAAAGGGTGACTAAATTACAAATGCATGTTGACTTTTGTTGATCTGTAATAATGAATACATTACATATCTTTTGACTATTTGATGTACACTTTTGTCATATTTGTTCATATTATTTTTTTGTCTACCTGCTAAGCTCCACCCCTAAAAAAACCCTCCATCATTGACTTTTGTGACATCATAATACCATTCAACCATCAGTTAGCTAGATAAACATGAACAAAAGATATGTTCTCACCCACTAAGTACCTTATTGCATTAGCATTGGATGTTTTCATTGAAACCCTTCTTTTCATGGTGAGTGGGCATTGTATAAAACATGCAATACTATTGTGAACAAGTGGTCAGTTGATAGGAAGGGAATTACCAATGTCTTTTGTTCATCTAGCTGACTGATTGTTGAATGGTATTATATGATGTCACAAAAGTCAATTGCTTCTGGAGGGTTTTTTTAGCGGTGAAGCTTAGCAGGTAGAATAAAAGTACTAGAAAAAATAATATAACAAATATGACAAAAATGTACATCAAATAGTCAAAAGATATGTGATGTATTCATTATTACAGATCAACAAAAGTCAACATGCGTTTGTAATTTAGTCACCCTTTAAAGTTCATTTAATTCAGTGAAAATGTGAAGAAAAAAATTGTGCATACATAGTGTGAAAACATTGCTGTACATAGCATATGTAGCAGGGTTCCCACTAAAATAATATAGTATTTTCCTCACAAAATGAATTTAAGTTACTTAACTAATTAGTTCATTTTAAAGCAAAAATACATGAAACTGTATCATATTCCCATTCAATTATACCCTAAATGTATACAAAAGAAAGAAAATAATGGCATTAAATACAAATATATGTTTAATCTGGATTGAATTCCATCCCATCGCAAGAGGGCGGTATTATGCAAAATTTGTGTGGTACAATTAATTGTCCTATGCATGAGCTATCCCAAAACACTTCTTTAATTCTGGAAGAAAACAATGTTTACAAAATTCCATAATTCCATTATTTTAAAGTGTGTTACAGCAAATCCGAGAGACCATATGCTTAGCTGAACACAGTTCCAGAAACTGAAGATACTCACCTTTCCTATTATTTATGACAGAAAATCATTTCTTCAATTTAAAATGTTTACCCTTAAGTCGGACTACTTTTGGCTTTGGCCAAAGCATAAACACTTTTGGGTTTCAATTTATCATAAACAGGGCTCAAAATTATTACTGACCCTACATGGCTTTTAGTTTTAGCCACTGTTCCGTAAAATCAGCAGAAATCTAGTCTTACTTTGAATGTCCATTGGCATTGCACACAGTCTACTTGTGGGTCAGGATATGGTTAATATTTTCATACAGAAAACATTACATTTTCATACAAACATAACATTGTTTTTCCTTTTCTTTATTATGTAGGTATAGACTATAGGAAGTCACTGGAAAGATTCAAGAATCAAGCTTCTCCACTCTGGCTCTGCTGAATGTAGTACCTGGCCGGCCGGTTCCCTAACCAGTGTCAAATATTTCTACACGTCTTACTTTGGCTCTGCATGCTGAACCCCATCCATTAATTTCGGACTCTCTGGCCTTCCCTGCAGTCTGTTCCTGGCCCCTGGGTGCCCTTATGCTTTCGGCGCTAGCTCATCATTTCATGGTAATTGTTTGTTTGTACAATTTTAAGAAATTGGCAAAGTTGGTTGATTGGATGCTTGAATTGTTAAGTTTTAAATGTATGTAACCATGGATTTAACGCCTTAACTGTATTTAGGCTAGCCCACATCAGCAATGGGTTTGGGATACCCGGCTAGTCCTATTGCTATGTACTAGTACTAGCCGCTCAGCCTAGTAGTAGTACCGTGATTTATGTTCAAAACGATACCGCTGAATAGTTATTCTTCTTGTTTCTGATCATGAAATGGTGGGAAAGTCAAATTTTGAACCATTTTGAGAAGCCATTGATTTTGTTCCAAGTTGTTTTGACTTTGGTGTATTTCATAGAGAAAACATTTCCTTTATATACAAACATAAAATTTGAAAATTGTAATTCGTTTTTAAAATGTTTCTAAACATATTTTTTTTTGTTCTACTTGCTGTAGGAAGACACTGGCTCTGCTGAGCGCTGTACTTGCCTGGGTTAGCCCAACCAGTGTAAACTAGTCCTACATGTTACTCCGTCTGACTCTGGCCTTCCATGCAGTCTGTTCCTGGGTGCCCCAATGGTTCTAGTGTTGGCTTATCTTTTTAAGGTAATTGTTCTTGCAATTTTTAGAGATATGCAATGTTGGTTGAATGGAGTGGTTGAATTGTCCAGCTTTATGTAACCATGAATTTAACAATGGATTTTTAGGCTAGCCCTCATCACCAATGTAACATGGTTTAAGCATGGGCTACACCTGGCTAGTCATATTGCCTACAATAGTAGCCAGATAGCACAGGGCCCACCTAGTACAATCACAATTGATTCTCCACATTAATGGAAATGGGTAGGCTAGTGTGCTCTGCCTCTTAACACATTATTTGAAATATAATCCAGTAATTCATTTTTTAAATAATATAGATGTAGCAGAAATATTACTAGTGCCATTACCACTTGGTTACTGATGTACTTAGTTCTGTCACACCCTGGTGAGCATGGGGATAACTGCTTTACTGCCGGGTATGTTTTTGTATTTATTTAAAATTAATACACATTGTATGTGTTGGGGTATTAAAACAAATAAGATGTGCTATAGGCATGATTTAAATTCAGATTTTGATGAAGATGACGATTTGTATATTAATTGCATGTCTGCATTAATTGAATTTTGTTGGTAAAATACTGTTGGTATAGAATGTTGTTGTGTTAACCATGTCCATTATTATCTTTCAATTGAGTTCACTTGATAATTAAATTTTAGTTATTTTCTCTTTTCTCATAAAAACAGGACTAATGATGCAAGATCATGGAACTTGTGACAGCATGAGATCAGTTCTTCGGTGCTTCAGTGGAGCAGAAAGGACAATAACATTAATAAGGTATGACTATCTTTTCTGAAACATTTGATCTGGTGACAGTTGATCAAAAATCTGTTGTTGCTTTATTACTGTTAAAGGTTTAGTGCTAGGAATAATAATTAGGGTTTTTGTTAGTTTTGTTAGTTTGGAAATGTTATTGATTTGAGAAAAATTAATAGTAAAGCTATTTTTCCTTAAGCAATTTAAAACTTATACTTGCTGTCAAATTTAATGAGTAGAGTGAAATCAAAGAAAATTTAGTTGAATTTAATTTAATGAAATTTGGAGGTATCAATGTAAATGGAATGATACAAAAGTATTTCCAGTTAGACTCTATGATAGTATTCATTAATTCCATTTTCTGTGCATTTCTGTTGTTGAAATACTTACAGGCGATCTGTATTACACCCAAACGCTCATAAAGAGAAAGGGTGAGGGGGGGAGTACAGAGTACTATTCGCAGAGATTTGGTCACCTTGTCTGACTTAACGAGTGATTTAAATTGATGTCAACCACTCACTCTGAAACTTGTATTCCAGTTACATAGGGTGGGGAGGGATGTGTAATTATTATTTTCTTTCTTCTTTTTTTTTGGGGGGTGGGGGGGGGCACTCTTTTTGTCATTGTTTTTATCAAATTATTTGGAGACATGCGCTCCCTGACTTGACCCCCACTTTGATAAAAATATTTTGACATTCAATTTTAAAAAGCTCATTATAGGAGGACACACACTTAGCCCCCAATATAACTACCCCACTGTAATACTTATTTTGACATTTTAAATGTAAAAGGATATTTCAAACACAACTTCTAGTCATTGTTTGTTTCTTTCTTGCATTAATTCCTACAGGTGGGATCAGCATGTTCTTAGAGCCGATGACATCGCTCATCACTACCAAAAGCACATCATGTACTAGTGACAACTTGGGTGTCAGGAGAGAGATGCAACTTCACACCACACATTCTGTAACAATTTTATGCAACTAGGTGGCAGTACTCGTTTCAACAGGAATACACTCCACTATGTTGAAAAACTAGACTGAAGTAAAATCTGTAACTGAAAGGGACACCTCCAGGTGCTGCTTCATGGTGACATGCTGGTCCATTAAATATTAATACATTTTACATAATAATGCGCATTATCAGTTGGCTTATAAGCCTGGAGAACATTTGGAAATCGACCATGAGAGCCATATCATATCGTCTGGACAGATTAGACAGACAATATCTTACAGCATCAGCCAGTGGCATAGCGTGGTCGGACTGATTGGGGGGAGGGGGGGCACGCCTTATGTATTTCTTTGTTTTTTCCAAAAATGCCCCCTTATGTTTTCTATTGTTTTTTTTCAAATTATTGTTATTATTATGAATTGTACGTACTTGCTTATATTTCAAGAGAGTGACATTAGGTGATTCTGTCGTTAGTTTGATTTCCACCATCGTGGTAATCAACTCGGTCACATTCTTATCAGTTTCTGACAGTTTTGTCACTACTGTCAACAATCCCAGCTGTGTTTACTGCCCCCCCCCCCCCCCCCCCGAGGCCCAGTGCTATCATAGAGAGAGGGGCAAGTGATAAGAAAGTGTCAACACTGATAAACAAATCTCCTGGATGCATGCTTGAGAGCGGAAAACTCGCACCGCTTGTCAGGCCCTCAGAAGCGGTTTTCAGCAAGCGATAAAATTACGTCATGAGATTTCCCATAATTTTTCTACAAAAATGTAGTTTTGATTAATATATTAAAGGATT
>JBAMJV010011382.1:0-34231 GCA_037951105.1 Echinarachnius parma | reverse complement strand
CCTGGCCAGACTCTTCTAAGCTCACTCCTAGCAACAACAAACAGAAGATACTTAATAATTATCCTTGTGATCCTAAATCCAGAAATCAATAGTTTATAACAAAAAGGACATGAAGAAACTTTGTCAGTTTTGTTTTATTCTTAATTCATAAATTAGTTCACAGACATAACATCTAGATTCTTTTATCAAGAATCTTATGATATCACTCCTAGTAAATAAAAGAAATACAAATTTTACGTATCTGTAAATCAATACAATATCATATTTAGTGGGAAGAAGTAAAGTTTGCTGTATTATCTCTCTAGTGCTGTAGCAGAAAACTGACGATCTATAATCAACGATTAATTTAATTTTAAGTTTTCAGATATTGTATATAGGCCCTACTGTAGCCCACTCAACTGTGTAATTATGTTACCATGGGGCTCATGTCTCTCAGTAGCCTTGGCTAGAATAAAGAATAATGTAACCTTTACTGTGTGGTTGACCCTTAAAGGACCTAAAATAATACAACATACTTTGACACTTATTCCACCCACATCTACAGAATTTAGTTCATTAGTCCGTTCTTTAGATGACGTCACATTTTGGCGATTTAAAAGGGGCGTTCCCATGACAATTAGATATTTACTAATTACCCCAAAATTGATTGATTTCATGAGAAATGACTGCCAAATTCTTTTTCTTCGGGAAAAATTACATATAGAGAGCCGAATTGTGAAAATTAGGCCATCTAGACGCTTTAGTTCCTTTAATAACTATTCATAATACATATAGTAAACAAGTAATTAATAACTGGACAAATAGGAGCTATATAAAAAGTATGGCATAATGCATAATATTCCCAAACCATTAAATCATTTTTTACATGACTTATGTATAACAATCAACTACTTAATATAATCTATAGTATATAAAGCGGCAAAGATTGCTGTAACCATGTACACGTCTGGTTGCAGTTAGTGAGCATAATTATAACAAAAGGAAATTGAAGTATATACCAATGAGTATGGCACATGGTAACCCACCTGATTGTGCAATGATTTTGTCATAGAGTTCATCTCTCTCCTCTGGCTTTGCAAGGATCAGGAACAAGTTGGACTGTATGGATGACTCAGAACAGAAGATCTCCAAGCCCTGCAACGGTTAATAACAATAATAATGTTTTTGATTTTTATTGGCCTAAAAATGATTGATGATCATCTCTAAGCACTCTTCAGAGACACTCTAACAATCAATCTGCATGATGTGCACTTTCTGCTCCCACCTGGGTAGACACCTGGGTAGACACCTGGGTAGAGAGCAGCAAAAGTGGTTAAAATGTCTTGCTGGAGGACAAACACAACACGGGTTAAAGATAACAAATTATTTAATCTTCACATGAGAAAACTACATTTAATAAATATAACAAAATTAAATATTTAAACAAATTAAATATGAAACAATAAAATACAACCAAAATGGTCAAATCACTCACCACATGCCTTAGGAGGAACCTCCTTTTTATTAGTCTCTTTATATCAGACAGCTTGATCTTCATCACAGGTTCCTGACAATGAAACATAGAAATGCAAACAAATGTTAATAATAATAATAATAAATAGTACTTATATAGCGCTTTATACAGGTGCTTCGAAGCGTGACTAATGACATCTTATAACTAATATATGTTATACATAAAATCAATATATCAAGTGATAATAACACAAAATCAAATTATGCATGAATACAAAAATTAAGTGTGGATAATGGTGAATGGAATCCAAAATAAATTCAACAGTAATTCATATCATAAGATATGTTCATTGAGATCAGGAATGTAATGGCATTTGGAGGTCTAAGTTGCTAGGGCAGCAGCATTGTAATACATTATACAAACTTTCAAACATTAAATGATACAAGGAAAGACGGCAAAATGTCAATACTTACAATTAATTTTGGTCAAACTTTGTATTGTTTTTACTACAAAAGTAATACTTCTTTCATTATAAGCCTTGTATATATAATTTTGGTGAAAAGAGTTTTGTTCCTTATAGGTTAATTCAGCCTTTCGAACTCATGGTTACTAATTATTTGAAGGGCTGGAAAGTGCTAGAAAGTCTTAGTACTTAACTTGTTTAAAAGGCTGCTTGATATATATTTGACAACAACACTCTCGGACCCGCCTCCAGTTAAAACTCCTATGGAGTATTCAAGAGGATTAAACTACCGAGTACCAAGTAACACTAACCCCATCCAGGCAAAGAATTATATATTTGTGTACACTGTCTGCATTGAAAATGATAGCCTGTAGTTTGTTTGAGAGGTTTCTCCAAAAACTGTTGTTCAACTATAAAACAAGAGTGCAGAGAAAGAAAAATTGTAAAGCATAATGCATTTTAGCATTGCAAACGCACAGGCTGTACATTATTGAAAGGTTGAAAGTCTAGCAATGGTCTCCATGATACAAGAAATTTGAATAGTAACCTAATACTCATTTTGGCAATGCAAACTTACAGGCTCTACATTATTGAAGGGTTGGAAGTAGAGTCTAGCGCAGGTCACCATGATGCGACCAGGTTTGACAACCAGAGGCGTGATGCGCTCCCCGACGGTTTCTATGACAATAGTCTCGTACAGGCTCTCTAGGCGACTTGTATCAAACCTCACTCGTTGCTGGCGAGAATACACAATGGTGGCAATCTACAAAAAATAAAGAGGGCAGAGTGATTATAATTGTTTTATTTACATAGTGCTCATATGATCTGATAAACATCTCTGAAAGATAAAGGCAATAACATACTCATCAGATAAACACATTTACCATCATCATACTACTATTATCATCTTCATTTTTATAACTACCACCACCCCCCCCCCCCCATCATAATTATCATTATCATCAACATCATCATCAACATCATCATCACCGCCACCTTCGTCGTCATCGTCGTCATCATCATCATGCACCACCACCAACACCACCAACAACACCACCACCACCAACACCATCATCACCATCATTGTCATCATCATCATCATAATCATCATCATCATTTACCATTGCATCTTGGTCAGCCATGGGTAGAGTAGCTGCCCTTGCAAGCTGGTTTGCCTGATGAACCACATCCTCTGCAGTGCCAAAGTTGAGTGTGAACAAGTGCTGGGTGTTGCTCTGTAAAGATGAAAATTAAGATCATACTTTGTATATTTTGTCAGTAAATATAAAATTCTCTTAGGTGGTCAATTTCATGACTTTTTCACAATGAAAATACTTATTGTTTGTTGTTACCCAGTATCATGTATCGACTCTATGGAAATATCTTCAAGGCAAAGGATTAATCATTATTTTGTTTTCCACACTTTGTTTAGAGTCTACTAATTCTACTAATTCAGTCTGTATGCATTTTTGATTAAGTTGAGTGATTATTAACACAATTATTTCCTACTACATGTACTAGTACATGACCTGTCTACACAGGAGATAATTTATAGCTTACTTGATTACATCATCAATATGAATGGGGGAATTACAATAATCAGTTATCTTACCTTTGTAAAGACATATGCGTCTATCTCATTATTTGCCTTCATATGGATGGTCTGCTTAGTTTCAATCATGACCGCATCTCGTTTGGATCCTATCCTGTATATATGACAAAAACAGAAAGGAATTAATATTTTGAATAAATTTATATACTTATTTTTTATTTAGATACTATTGATTTCTGGTAGATAGAAGCAACAACTATTACATTCTCTACATTGTAAATATCAAACTGACTTTTGTCATGCCAAGTTGCAATGGCGATATATCTTAGACAACTTCTTTCTCTTCAATTGTTTGTCTTAAAAGGTTTTTTTCGATAATTTGAAATATTATTCAAAATAAAGTCAATTAAAAAAATTACACTAAAAAGTACTTACTTTTCCAGCTTCAAAGTTAATGAGGATATATAATGGAAAAAAAACATGAATAGCCAAATTTATGGCCCGATGGTGCCTTCTACAAACTCAGGGCCTTAATGCCAACTAAATGGATCAAAACAGGCCAAGTACACAGGGAAAAATCACATCACTGTTTATTTTCTTAAGTTACTAAAATTAACAATTACCTACCTTTAGCAAGTGGTTCAATTGGTACGCATTCACAGCTGACAAATGCATCTTTAAAATAAAGTAAACATTCATTTAATATTTTGTTTCTTCCTCTTACCTGCAGAGAAGTGGTGGAGTCCATTCCTCAATCTTGACGGCATGTCTGAGAGGAAACTTGATGATTGGATGCGACACGTCTTGAGGGTCAAACACAATGGACTTGGAGCAAACCTTCAGCCTGCCTCTACACCGTCTGGGAATCAGGGGAAACATTACAATTTACTTTTCAAGGGCTTCATTGCATGAAAATATCGTTCTTAAACTTGTTTTGCATTGAACTCAATGCAAAATTATTCTGGCTCTTTAATGATTTTCGATGGCTCTTTTAAGCATTTCGAGCCCTTGTGTTTTACTGCTGGGAATGCATTGCAATGATGCAAATTTGATATCTTTTATTTTGTATTTATTTATTTGATTTTATCATATGCTACCTTGAACCCAATATGCCAAGAAAAACGTCAAAACTCAAATATAGGCATATCGATGAAAGAGTGCCTTCATCAATGGGACGCAATCAATAATCCACAAAGACCACAATATCCTCTGTACTGGGCAACAATTATCATACATGCAATTAGTATAGTAATGCCTGTATGTGTGGTGAAATGTTAATACCTTCTTGTTGCATCCTCCTCTGTTACCCCTTTCAGTCCCGTCGGATAGAAGTACACGCTGAAATCCTCAAAGTAAATCTCACCAGGGTCGAGCAGCAGTAGAGAAAACCTGCATACAAATGGCAATAATGGATCAACGTCATAACTGTGGCATTCTCTACCAACACGTGCCCATGACTTGGCATGCATGACTAAAAGAACCGATTAAGGGGAAAAGTGAAATTAACATTGTTCCTGTTGAATAATCATTGAAATTTGAAAAAATATATAATATACATATTTTTATTTTTATTGTAGCTCTTATCAATTTACACTATAGTATATTGAGTAGTACTATATTACTTTTTATCTATCATTATGCATAGATTATGCACATACTATGCCAATTTCTATATTTCTGTACACTTTTGTGTTGAATGTATTATTTCTGAATTTTTGGGGGCACGTTCATTGTGGGATTTAAAAAACATAATTTGGGATCTTCCATCTAAGAACATAGTAAAACTACCTTCTATATATCTCCACGCTATTCTTGAGGAACAAGGTATGTTGCCCACACACTTTGCTTTTATTTATTTTCACAATAAAACTTGGTCAAATAATTCATTTTCAAGACATAAGAAGAAAAAATGTGGGCAAACATTTCATGTAACATTTCATGTAAAAAATACATAGAACAGCAACTTATTATATGATTTCACAATTGATCTATGAGTATGGCATTTATGAATGAAAACCAGGCACGGCGATACGCTCGAAAAACACAATGCATTGTGTTTTCCGAACGTATCGCCGCGCCTGACGAAAAATATGCACCATCATTACCATTGCATTCTCAATGTATTTTAAACTGTCACTCACTGTCATCCATTTTTCTTCTTGAGCATGGGCCGGCCCATGTCATGTTGTTCACTCAGTCAGTCAGATTCACATTATTCACACTCACAGAATCACAGTGCAACTGTCTACAGAATTATCTTTTCAGCATAAAAAAACCCATGATTTTACACTTCCAAGTTAAAGTCACACACTATTCTAACATAAAACGCACAGAGCGAGACGCAGCATCATATTCACACAGTCACAAAGTTAGTCAAATAGGAGCCGTCAATTATAACGTTACAGCAGTCAACGACAGTCTAGACTCTAGTCGACAACACAGAACAAAAATTGGGTCACACTCATTGGCATAGATCGACAAATCTATCGCTTTCATGGCCTTTTTGACATTATTATTGTTATTTTCACTGTCGGCATTCTAGCGATAGACGCGACCGATACGCGGTGCCTTAAGAGGCAAGAACACCGTAAGTCCGCAGTAAAAGTTACTTACGGAATAACATTTTTGTTGGGACATAAAACACCACATTCTCACACTTTGAGCGACATTTGTAGGCCTATCAATACATTTAGGGCTGATATAATACTTTAACTCACCGATATCGTGTGTCGCTATACATGTCATTCTATAATTACGGCGAATTGTGAGATTTTCCACAATTTTCCATGCCTCTTCTTCGGTCTTTCGCGGTACCTTTTGTTCAAACTGCAAAAAAAAAAAAATATAACGTGCATCCGTATGCGCGAACACTTTTTCAGAAACTTGGCAGCTAGGTACGGTACAGCGCGCGCGCCGCAAAGCTGCTATACAGAACTTGGGCGCGCCAAGTTATAGCAGCTTTGCGGCGCGCGCGCTGTACCGTACCTAGCTGCCTAAGTTTCTGAAAAAGTGTTCGCGCATACGGATGCACGTTATATTTTTTTTTTTGCAGTTTGAACAAAAAGTACCGCGAAAGACCGAAGAAGAGGCATGGAAAATTGTGGAAAATCTCACAATTCGCCGTAATTATAGAATGACATGTATAGCGACACACGATATCGGTGAGTTAAAGTATTATATCAGCCCTAAATGTATTGATCGGCCTACAAATGTCGCTCAAAGTGTGAGAATGTGGTGTTTTATGTCCCAACAAAAATGTTATTCCGTAAGTAACTTTTACTGCGGACTTACGGTGTTCTTGCCTCTTAAGGCACCGCGTATCGGTCGCGTCTATCGCTAGAATGCCGACAGTGAAAATAACAATAATAATGTCAAAAAGGCCATGAAAGCGATAGATTTGTCGATCTATCATTGGCATTGCGCGCACTACATAAAAAAGAACGTATGGGACTGTACTATTGCTGAACGTGAACATGTTTAATCTAATTACACGCTAAATATAGCAATGTTTCTTATTTTCCGAAACGTGGTACATTATATTTAATCGTTCCACCCTTTCAGATGTATTTACCTCTCTTTTATGCTAACATCTTCCTTCACAAAAGCCATTTTCTAGCCGTCTGGTTCGTGCAAGCGGCCAGAGACAGACTGCCAGCTGAAGTTGTGTTGTTGTTTTTGTTATGTATACGATGTATATATTATTGCAAATGGCCTAATAATACGATGAGTCGATCGAGTGCACTAAACTTGATAGCTAGAGTTAGATAATTATGTTGTTGTTGTTGCTGCTGTTTTTGTTGCTTTTGTTATTTATTTTCGATATCATTCGAAATTTGTGAACATAAATTTGCGCAAAAATTTATTATGAATTTGTGTAGCACTATAAAGTATAATGAATGATAAATAATACTGTTTTCAATTCAAGTACATCAATTTAAATAACATCAAAATAATGAAATGCCCCTCAGCCTCAGGGCAACTCGGCTGCGGAATTATAATGCAACGTTTCCAAGTAAGTGTAATTATAGTAATGTAGGGCTATATTTTATACAGTTCCAACCCCCACTCATCATTTTAACTTGCCATGCCACTCCATACCATTTCATCTACTAGCTAGTACATATTCATTAACTCATTTGCATTTCATTTCCACCCAATCACCCTCATCCTTTCAGATTGATCTCCATTCTCTCTCATATCCTTCACTGCACATCTGGTCTGCCCTTATGAATATTGATGAGGTCATTTGAATATGTGTGGATGTATACAGTTTACTATGCATCATGAATAACCATTATGCATGAATATTCAGTACTGACATTACTTGTACAGTGCATGCTGGGTGCATGCCATGAATATTTATTAGCCTTTATTCTTATGTATATTTATCACCAGCTAATTTGCATGGAATTTAGAGTGATCTTGTGTTATATTGTGTTTAAATTGAGTAGCAAGTAGCTACACATTAAATCTGGGCAGTCTGCCCAGATTTAATGTGTAGCTACTTGCTACTCAATTTAAACACAATATCATCCCTAACTTCGACATTCTACATTCAAGGCTCAGCAATACCACTGGTAGACCATCGTCAATATCAAGTACCCCGGAGATGCAACGTTTCGCTAGTGGGTAAAGCTACACTTCCACAGATGAGTGAATCTCACGTGCACGGACGTCTTATATCTCAACAGGCTGATATGAGTCCACGAGATTACGATGGCTTCTTCGAGCCCTCTATAGATGAGCACCATCAAGTTGCCGGCGCGAGATGTCTTTTTCGACCCCAGGATGGACTCATCCTAGTACGTCTCATCAACCCCACATCAGAAACAATAGAGCTTCCATCAAATACACTCCTGGGCCAATTCTACTCCATCACTGGTCATGAAGATGAACCTAGCCAAGCTCCAGCCCCGCAGTCCCGGCCAAATACTTACCCCCACACTGGTGGCAGCGGTGAGATCAATAGGGGGATATGTGTGTCCCATTCTCCTCCTTGATGAGCCATGTACTTGGCTAACTGCTCCTTAATGACTCGATTGGCTCTCTCTACTAAACCTGCTCCTTGCGGGTGATATGGTGATGACCTAGATTTGCGAATGCCAAGTTTCCTGCAGAGATCTTGGACAATCTTGGACTCAAATTGTCGTCCTTGGTCCGTGTGTATTGCTTCTGGAACGCCATGCTCCTTTATGTAGTCATCAAAGAGGTGTTTGGCGACAGTTCGTGCGGTCTGATCTTTCATTGGATATATGTTGATGTACTTGCTGAAGTGATCTACTGCTACCAACATGTAGCGATAACCATTCTTCGAGGTAGGAAGTTCAGCAATATCTGCAAATACGAGTTGAAGAGGGTGATCAGATGTAATATTCTGCAACGGAGCTTGATGTTTAGGGTTGGGCATACGGATAGATTCGCAAGCAGTACATGTGTTGCAGTGTTCGTGGATGTCTCTGGACATAGAGGGCCAGTAGCACATAGCTTCTGCTCGCAGGATGCAATCGGAGCAGTACTAACGCAGGTGCACGATGGCAAAGAACGTGTAGTTGCATACTACAGCCAGAAACTCAACAATACTCAACAGAAGTGGTCCACGTACGACAGAGAACTTTGGGCAGTCGTCGCTTCGGTGCGACATTTCCGACACTACTTGAGAGGACAGGAATTTGATGTAATCACGGACCATCGCCCTTTGCTAAGCTTCAATAAAATACCAATCCAGGATGAAGCATCAGGCCGCCGAGCCAGATGGGTGATCGAGCTGAGTGCGTACACCTTCACCATCATGCATCGGCAGGGACGCTCACATCAAAACGCTGACGCGATGTCACGACTTCCTACCCAGCAGCCATCTGGTATTCAGCATCCATCTTCAAATCTAGAGCGACATCCTCCATTCAGCCAACCCCGCTGCAATGTGGTCGAAACTCAACCAGTAACCAAGGACAGTCCAGGTGGACACAAGCCAGTTTCTTCAGCATTGACAGACCAAGCTGACCAAGAATCCAAGTTCACCCTGGCAAACCATCTCAACCAGATCAAGTATCACCAAAGAAATGATAAGGATCTTCAGAAGATCATTGAATATGTTTGCAGTGGACACCACCCATCAGTCCGTTTCATCCGACGTCAGCCTCCATCTCTGAGACGACTTCTTTGGCAGTTTCCTCGATTCACCATAGAGAATGAAATCATATACAGGAAGAAAGAGGATCATTTTGGAAACGTCACCCTACAAGCAGTCGTCCCTACTTCTATGGTTCCAGAAATACTAGATCAGCTTCACGGCAATGCAGCAGCAGGACATTTTGGAGCCAAGCGTTGCATCCAGCGAGCAGAAGCTATGTGCTACTGGCCCTCTATGTCCAGAGACATCCACGAACACTGCAACACATGTACTGCTTGCGAATCTATCCGTATGCCCAACCCTAAACATCAAGCTCCGTTGCAGAATATTACATCTGATCACCCTCTTCAACTCGTATTTGCAGATATTGCTGAACTTCCTACCTCGAAGAATGGTTATCGCTACATGTTGGTAGCAGTAGATCACTTCAGCAAGTACATCAACATATATCCAATGAAAGATCAGACCGCACGAACTGTCGCCAAACACCTCTTTGATGACTACATAAAGGAGCATGGCGTTCCAGAAGCAATACACACGGACCAAGGACGACAATTTGAGTCCAAGATTGTCCAAGATCTCTGCAGGAAACTTGGCATTCGCAAATCTAGGTCATCACCATATCACCCGCAAGGAGCAGGTTTAGTAAAGAGAGCCAATCGAGTCATTAAGGAGCAGTTAGCCAAGTACATGGCTCATCAAGGAGGAGAATGGGACACACATATCCCCCTACTTCAGATTGCGTACAACTCTAGTGTTCACTCCAGCACTGGCCTGACACCGTACTACATAATGCATGGACGAGAAGCCCGGTTGCCTGCTAACCTCACCTGTCCTGTCATTTCTGCACCCTATAATTCAGCAGAGGAATATGTTGCAGATGTCTGTGGACGACTCAGAAAAGCCTTCAATTTTGTGCAGCAGAATCTACGTCAAGCTCAAGAGAGACAGAAGAAGGACTACGACACATCAAGCCGTATGGTCCAGTATAAACCAGGAGATACAGTTTGGTTACATGATCCACTAATTGCAAGGAACAAACTTGATCCAAACTGGCGCGGACCATACACCGTCATCTCATCTTCACTGGATGGGTTAAACTACAAGATAGTTGATGACAAGAAGAAAGAAAAGCTAGTCCACCACAATAGACTTAAGTTGTTCCGTTCGAAAGCTAGCCTAGAGGGAAGCCGACACCCAGCTCCTGTCCGTAAACCATCTGCACCAAGAAGTAACTCCCTAATTCCTCCAATGGGTAAAGCAAATCCTGCCACTATTGAAGTGTTCCCCTCAGCTCGTCAACCAGCAGATCACCAGGGACATCAATCACCCAACAGGAATCGTGACCAGCCTACTCGTCAAGCCACAGCTGACCAATCCATTTCTCACCAGCGGCAAGACAGTTCTGTCCAACCTTCATGGGCAGAGCAGTCGAATCAGCCGTCAACAAGCCGCTCATCTACTCAGTCCAGGGATGGCCCACCTGACCAACCATCATGGTCAGATAGGCCGAATCAGCCGTCAACGAGCCGCCCATCTACTCAGTCCAGGGATGGCCCATCTGACCAACCATCATGGTCAGATAGGCCGAATCATCTGGGAGATACTTACTCCAGGGAGAGTACTGACCAACCACTATGGTCAGCACAGTCGTCTTCACCTGACCAATACCTGGGACCGGGCAGTGCTGATACACACACTCAAACTCCAATTGAGGGAAACCAGCCAACTTCTACCAGGTTCTCTACGACGCCGCCAACTTCTACCAGGTTCTCTACGACGCCGCGAACCACTTCGTCGGCGGAGACGCAAGCCGAGACGCGAGCCGAGACGCAAGACGAGACGCGGGCCGAGACGCAAGCATCCTCATCAGTGCCGGGAGACTCAACGACCGTTGGCCAGGAACCATCTAGAGACTCTAAACAGTCGCGTTATGGAAGACGAATTCGCGAACCACAACGCTTTAAGGACTACCAAAAGTGGAAAAAGTAATTTAGACAGAAATAAATTTGATAGGAAAAATAATTGGATAGGAAATAGAAATTAATTGAGAATTTAAATTGGTATAGGATATTAAAAACATTTTAATATTGAACGTTAGAACACAGGTTAAGTACATTTATTATATGGACTGATAAAAGCCGATGCACAGTATAGGAGTGAAAGCGTACAACAGTCTGTACAGAGGAAAGGAGCAGAAATGTACATTTAGGAAAGAATGAACAGATGATATAATTCATTAGGAAGAAGAATGGACACTTTAGAATGGACGTTAGTGAAATGGACACTTAGTAAGGAAGGAAATCTTGAATAGTAAATTTGCACAAGCAGAGACTTCAGAACGGACATTAGTGCAGAGGACAATTTTGAAAGGAAGAAAAGAAAGATTATAGACTTGAGAATGGAGTGAATGGACTGATAGCAGGTAGAAGTGTTAGGCGAAGTCCCAAAGACTGTTACATTAATTATTCGTCGCAATACAGTGAAGCAACGTTATTTGGTCGAAAAACTGAAGATGCATTAGTCTTTGCACACTGAATAAGATGTGACATAAAAATGATGGATTGAAATGTTTCTACCTTTTTAATGTCAAATTGACTTTGATCTATTTGTTTGTTAAATTAGTGTTATATATGATTGTTAATAATAATATATAGTACACGTATAAAAGGGAGAGTTGAACAACAAAACAAACAGTTAAAAGAAAAGTTGTTGTTCAAGGCCAAAACAAAAAAAAAATGGTTGAATTGTTGAATTTATTTTGGAAATTTTTTTTAGAAAGAGAAAATTACATTCTAAATGTTTGGTTATTTCCAGATGAAGTGAAAATAATGCCAGATCGTTCATTGTTGAAGAAAACATAATATTGGTTATATATGGTTATAAATATAACAGGTAAAAGAGAAAGAAAAAAAATAATACCAATGTCTGATTATTTATGGTTTAAAAAAAAAGGGTTAACAAAATATTATAGTAATGTTTGTTGATCCATGGTTGAAGAACTATGTGTAAAGGCAAATTTTGAAATAAGTGCCATTAGTTTATTTTGTATTGATAAATATTGGAATTGGTTTTCACTTATGGTCGCCATATTGTGCCTGATATTTAATAACGAATAAGTTTTTTTTTTTAGGCACTTGAGATATTATTAATGTAATTAAATTTTGATTCTTGTGCATGAGAATTGATATCGAAATTTGTAATGAACCGTAGCCAATAATATATCTTGGTTTATTTGGAGAGTAAACGGCAGTATACAGAATGCATTAAAAAAAAGGTTCTTTATACAATACATGTATTTACGAAAAGAGGACAAATTAATTGTTATTTTATTTTATGTTGATCATGACAATTTAAAGGATACATGATGATTATTTAACACTGCCAATAGTAGTGATCAATTTTGCCATAAAATTGTTCCTAGTGGTTTGTTTTTATATGTTGTATTACGTAAATGTGGCTCTAGATGAGAATGAGTCATTTATAATTACTGTACTCTTTACTCCGATAAGAGCTTGTAAAATGAGGACATTTTTTTTTTTTTTTATACAGTTCCAACCCCCACTCATCATTTTAACTTGCCATGCCACTCCATACCATTTCATCTACTAGCTAGTACATATTCATTAACTCATTTGCATTTCATTTCCACCCAATCACCCTCATCCTTTCAGATTGATCTCCATTCTCTCTCATATCCTTCACTGCACATCTGGTCTGCCCTTATGAATATTGATGAGGTCATTTGAATATGTGTGGATGTATACAGTTTACTATGCATCATGAATAACCATTATGCATGAATATTCAGTACTGACATTACTTGTACAGTGCATGCTGGGTGCATGCCATGAATATTTATTAGCCTTTATTCTTATGTATATTTATCACCAGCTAATTTGCATGGAATTTAGAGTGATCTTGTGTTATATTGTGTTTAAATTGAGTAGTAAGTAGCTACACATTAAATCTGGGCAGTCTGCCTGAGGAAGCCAACCAGTACACATGTCTGCAGTGTCTTGTGTAGAGTTGTTGCGAAGTAGAACCCAGCCTGAACCTAGCCAAGCTCCAGCCCCGCAGTCCCGGCCAAATACCTACCCCCACACTGGTGGCCAGCTAGTGGTCTTCGCTCTCCTCTTCAAGTAACAAGCACTTAGCAGCATGCACAGCATCTTTAGGGCGTGGCTCAAGCATAGCCTTTCTGCATGAAGCTTCAATCCAGCCATTCTTTTTGGAGTTTCACCCTGTCTTCAACGACACTGTACAGCCAATTTATGTGTTTGGTGAGTGATTTCTCTCTCCCTTCATCGTGATGTGTTTTCACATTTTATCGAATGAGAAGATTGACTTCCTTTTCGCCCTCCTTCACGTTTGAAATGTTGCTGAGTGAAATGAATGTTTCGCCCTTCTTCACGTTTGAAATTTTGCTGAGTGAAGGTAATGTTTCGCCCTACATCACTACATTGATTTGAATGATTACATTTTCGCCCTCCTTCACGTTTGAAATTTTGCTGCGTGAAGTGAATGTTTCGCCCTTCATCACTACATTGATTCGAATGATGACACTTTCACATTATGCAACGTGAGACAGTATAGATATTCGCCCTTCTTCGGTTTGTTCACATAAATTTTGCTTAAATATATACCTTCAGTCGTGTACAGAGACACAGTTTAAGCATGTCGTCATATAGAATAGATCTTCCAGAACCCTTTTCGGGGGATGACGGTCAAGATTTTCGTCACTGGGTGAAGCGTTTCGAAGTTGCTGTGGACGCAGCACAAGACAGCTCAGCGAAGAAAGAATTTCTGCTACCGTCACGACTGTCCTCTTCCGCATTCACAGTTTGGGACAGCCTCCCTGCATCTGAAAAGTCGGACTACTCAAAAACCAAGAAGGCCCTACAGTCGGTATTTGGTGGGTCAGCATACATCAAAAATTTCCAGTCATGCATCACTGCAAGAGTGCGAGACCAAGATGAGCCACTTGAAGTCTACGCAGCATCTCTATCCACGCTAGTTGTAGAAGCCTTCCCAGACTATGACAACAATGCACAAAATGGGGAGAAATTTAGGCGTTTTATGGCTGGAATCGATGCACAACTTCGTCGAAAAGTCTACGAACTTGGAGCTGAGAAATTTGATGATGCACTTGAATACGCCATTAGAATAGAGCGAGCTACTAAGCTAACACAGCCAGAGAACAGGACGACAGTGGCTGCCACGTCAGAAGAACAACACTTAGCAGATAAGTTGGATTCTGTACTGAGCCGGATCGAGAAGTTAGAGATGGGACACAAGTCACCGCCTCGCAAGCGTGAAATAAGATACCAATCTCCTTCTCCACCAAGGCGAGATCATTATTCTCAGTCAACACACAGGAGTAGACGTGACACCTCGTATGACAGGCGTCGTACCCCCTCCTTCGATCGTAACTCCTTGTATGACAGACGTCGTACCCCCTCCTTCGATCGTAACTCCTCGTATGACAGACGTCGTACTCCCTCCTTCGATCGTGACTCCTCGTATGACAGACGTCGTACTCCCTCCTTCGATCGGTCCAGGAACCGTCATCGTGATTTGTCGCAATATAGATACAGACGTACATCACCCTTCAACGATGAACAAAGGCATCCTTCGATTGATCAACCAAGGGATCAACGTCGTCATCAACAGAATTCCTACCACCATGGACGACAGTATTCTCCGTCTCGTGATATTCCGAGGGAACAGCGCCACTCGTCACCTACTTGGGATCGTCGTCGATCACCCCATTACAACGAGCGACGACATCGCTCGCAGCGTGATCAGGATCGCAGTCATTATTCAACACAATCGGACTGGAAATCATCACCGCGCTCTCATCATGTGCAGTTCGAGGACCAGGAAAACTACGAGTAGTTGGTGATGAGGGTCAGTCACCAACGGTTCTACAACAGACCCAACCAGAAAAACAGTCGCCCCCAGTGGATGGACTACTTCCTCCATCGCCACCTCCAGTACCTCCACCAACTGCATTACCATTTGAAGCACCTCCACAACAAGGCATGCCTGTGATGTCATCGAGTAAGAGCCAGGATCTCCCTCCTTCATCACAACCACCTCCCTATGTTCCAGTCATACTTGACAACACATACGTTCTTGCATTTCTTGACACCGGAGCACACATTTCTTTTCTAAGCGCTGACTTCTACTATTCAATTCCTGAAGGTCAACGCAGCCCTCTACATAAGGTTACCACCCTTGCATCATCCGTTACAGGTGAATCGCTAGACACGATTGGTTCAGCTACAGCAACCTTGCATATTGGTAGTAAAACCATCTCACATCAGTTTTACATTGCTAGAAACATCTGCCATACTTGCATTCTAGGCTGGAACTTCTTTACAGAGCATGGCGCTTCAATATCATCCCTAACTTCGACATTCTACATTCAAGGCTCAGCAATACCACTGGTAGACCATCGTCAATATCAAGTACCCCGGAGATGCAACGTTTCGCTAGTGGGTAAAGCTACACTTCCACAGATGAGTGAATCTCACGTGCACGGACGTCTTATATCTCAACAGGCTGATATGAGTCCACGAGATTACGATGGCTTCTTCGAGCCCTCTATAGATGAGCACCATCAAGTTGCCGGCGCGAGATGTCTTTTTCGACCCCAGGATGGACTCATCCTAGTACGTCTCATCAACCCCACATCAGAAACAATAGAGCTTCCATCAAATACACTCCTGGGCCAATTCTACTCCATCACTGGTCATGAAGATGAAGAATACGCCTTGGTCGACAAAGTCGTCGCAGGAACTGAACCACAGCAGCAATCAGAAGTCTGCAATATGTTGTCTACAGCAGATCTCACTGAACAAGAATACAACCAAGCACAGGAACTTCTTCACCGTTATCATGATGTTTTCAGTTCTTCCACCAATGATATTGGACAGACTGGTATGATTCACCATGAAATCCACACCACTACTGACAGGCCTGTTCATCAAAGAGCCTACCGCACATCACCAGCGATGAGACTTGAGATCGAACAGCAGGTCAACAACCTACTTGACCGTGGAATCATCCAACACAGTTTTAGCCCATGGTCCAGCCCAATTGTGATGGTAAAGAAGAAAGATAACAGCTTCAGATTTTGTATCGACTACCGTGCCTTGAACGCTGTCACAGTGAAAGACTCACATCCCATTCCTCGTCAGGACGACACTCTCGATGCCCTATCTTCATCATCCTACTTCAGTGTCATTGATCTCTCCTCGGGATATTGGCAGGTCCCATTACACCCGGACAGTAAGGAGAAGACGGCATTCACTACTGGAACTGGACTTTATGAGTTCAACGTCATGCCGTTTGGCCTCGTCAATGCACCAATGACATTCCAACGACTCATGGAGCATGTGCTACGGGGTCTACACTGGTCCACTTGCTTAGTATATCTGGATGACTGCATTATACTTGGACGAGACTTCCCATCACACATATCCAATCTACAAGAAGTTCTACAACGGTTTCGAGATGCTGGACTGAAGTTGAAGATGTCCAAATGCCAATTCTTCAAGAAGCAGGTCAACTATCTCGGACATGTGATCAGTTCATCTGGTGTTCGTCCAGACCCTAGTAACATTTCCAAGGTTTCAGCATGGTCAAGACCGAAGAATGCTACTCAGATCAGATCCTTCATCGGGCTAGCGTCGTTCTACCGTCGCTTTATCCCATCATTCTCGAAGATAGCAGCACCCCTGACCAGGCTTACACAGAAGAAAGTTCAATTCCTCTGGACGGAAGAGTGTGAATCAGCCTTCAACACTCTCAAAGAAGCGCTTACCAATCCTCCTATCTTAGCGTACCCTGACTTCAACTCAAGCTTTCGACTAGCAACCGACGCCTCGCAGGATGCAATCGGAGCAGTACTAACGCAGGTGCACGATGGCAAAGAACGTGTAGTTGCATACTACAGCCAGAAACTCAACCATACTCAACAGAAGTGGTCCACGTACGACAGAGAACTTTGGGCAGTCGTCGCTTCGGTGCGACATTTCCGACACTACTTGAGAGGACAGGAATTTGATGTAATCACGGACCATCGCCCTTTGCTAAGCTTCAATAAAATACCTATCCAGGATGAAGCATCAGGCCGCCGAGCCAGATGGGTGATCGAGCTGAGTGCGTACACCTTCACCATCATGCATCGGCAGGGACGCTCACATCAAAACGCTGACGCGATGTCACGACTTCCTACCCAGCAGCCATCTGGTATTCAGCATCCATCTTCAAATCTAGAGCGACATCCTCCATTCAGCCAACCCCGCTGCAATGTGGTCGAAACTCAACCAGTAACCAAGGACAGTCCAGGTGGACACAAGCCAGTTTCTTCAGCATTGACAGACCAAGCTGACCAAGAATCCAAGTTCACCCTGGCAAACCATCTCAACCAGATCAAGTATCACCAAAGAAATGATAAGGATCTTCAGAAGATCATTGAATATGTTTGCAGTGGACACCACCCATCAGTCCGTTTCATCCGACGTCAGCCTCCATCTCTGAGACGACTTCTTTGGCAGTTTCCTCGATTCACCATAGAGAATGAAATCATATACAGGAAGAAAGAGGATCATTTTGGAAACGTCACCCTACAAGCAGTCGTCCCTACTTCTATGGTTCCAGAAATACTAGATCAGCTTCACGGCAATGCAGCAGCAGGACATTTTGGAGCCAAGCGTTGCATCCAGCGAGCAGAAGCTATGTGCTACTGGCCCTCTATGTCCAGAGACATCCACGAACACTGCAACACATGTACTGCTTGCGAATCTATCCGTATGCCCAACCCTAAACATCAAGCTCCGTTGCAGAATATTACATCTGATCACCCTCTTCAACTCGTATTTGCAGATATTGCTGAACTTCCTACCTCGAAGAATGGTTATCGCTACATGTTGGTAGCAGTAGATCACTTCAGCAAGTACATCAACATATATCCAATGAAAGATCAGACCGCACGAACTGTCGCCAAACACCTCTTTGATGACTACATAAAGGAGCATGGCGTTCCAGAAGCAATACACACGGACCAAGGACGACAATTTGAGTCCAAGATTGTCCAAGATCTCTGCAGGAAACTTGGCATTCGCAAATCTAGGTCATCACCATATCACCCGCAAGGAGCAGGTTTAGTAGAGAGAGCCAATCGAGTCATTAAGGAGCAGTTAGCCAAGTACATGGCTCATCAAGGAGGAGAATGGGACACACATATCCCCCTACTTCAGATTGCGTACAACTCTAGTGTTCACTCCAGCACTGGCCTGACACCGTACTACATAATGCATGGACGAGAAGCCCGGTTGCCTGCTAACCTCACCTGTCCTGTCATTTCTGCACCCTATAATTCAGCAGAGGAATATGTTGCAGATGTCTGTGGACGACTCAGAAAAGCCTTCAATTTTGTGCAGCAGAATCTACGTCAAGCTCAAGAGAGACAGAAGAAGGACTACGACACATCAAGCCGTATGGTCCAGTATAAACCCGGAGATACAGTTTGGTTACATGATCCACTAATTGCAAGGAACAAACTTGATCCAAACTGGCGCGGACCATTCACCGTCATCTCATCTTCACTGGATGGGTTAAACTACAAGATAGTTGATGACAAGAAGAAAGAAAAGCTAGTCCACCACAATAGACTTAAGTTGTTCCGTTCGAAAGCTAGCCTAGAGGGAAGCCGACACCCAGCTCCTGTCCGCAAACCATCTGCACCAAGAAGTAACTCCCTAATTCCTCCAATGGGTAAAGCAAATCCTGCCACTATTGAAGTGTTCCCCTCAGCTCGTCAACCAGCAGATCACCAGGGACATCAATCACCCAACAGGAATCGTGACCAGCCTACTCGTCAAGCCACAGCTGACCAATCCATTTCTCACCAGCGGCAAGACAGTTCTGTCCAACCTTCATGGGCAGAGCAGTCGAATCAGCCGTCAACAAGCCGCTCATCTACTCAGTCCAGGGATGGCCCACCTGACCAACCATCATGGTCAGATAGGCCGAATCAGCCGTCAACGAGCCGCCCATCTACTCAGTCCAGGGATGGCCCATCTGACCAACCATCATGGTCAGATAGGCCGAATCATCTGGGAGATACTTACTCCAGGGAGAGTACTGACCAACCACTATGGTCAGCACAGTCGTCTTCACCTGACCAATACCTGGGACCGGGCAGTGCTGATACACACACTCAAACTCCAATTGAGGGAAACCAGCCAACTTCTACCAGGTTCTCTACGACGCCGCGAACCACTTCGTCGGCGGAGACGCAAGCCGAGACGCGAGCCGAGACGCAAGACGAGACGCGAGCCGAGACGCAAGCATCCTCATCAGCGCCGGGAGACTCAACAACCGTTGGCCAGGAACCATCTAGAGACTCTAAACAGTCGCGTTATGGAAGACGAATTCGCGAACCACAACGCTTTAAGGACTACCAAAAGTGGAAAAAGTAATTTAGACAGAAATAAATTTGATAGGAAAAATAATTGGATAGGAAATAGAAATTAATTGAGAATTTAAATTGGTATAGGATATTAAAAACATTTTAATATTGAACGTTAGAACACAGGTTAAGTACATTTATTATATGGACTGATAAAAGCCGATGCACAGTATAGGAGTGAAAGCGTACAATAGTCTGTACAGAGGAAAGGAGCAGAAATGTACATTTAGGAAAGAATGAACAGATGATATAATTCATTAGGAAGAAGAATGGACACTTTAGAATGGACGTTAGTGAAATGGACACTTAGTAAGGAAGGAAATCTTGAATAGTAAATTTGCACAAGCAGAGACTTCAGAACGGACATTAGTGCAGAGGACAATTTTGAAAGGAAGAAAAGAAAGATTAGAGACTTGAGAATGGAGTGAATGGACTGATAGCAGGTAGAAGTGTTAGGCTAAGTCCCAAAGACTGTTACATTAATTATTCGTCGCAATACAGTGAAGCAACGTTATTTGGTCGAAAAACTGAAGATGCATTAGTCTTTGCACACTGAATAAGATGTGACATAAAAATGATGGATTGAAATGTTTCTACCTTTTTAATGTCAAATTGACTTTGATCTATTTGTTTGTTAAATTAGTGTTATATATGATTGTTAATAATAATATATAGTACACGTATAAAAGGGAGAGTTGAACAACAAAACAAACATTTAAAAGAAAAGTTGTTGTTCAAGGCCAAAACAAAAAAAATGGTTGAATTGTTGAATTTATTTTGGAAAATTTTTTAGAAAGAGAAAAGTACATTCTAAATGTTTGGTTATTTCCAGATGAAGTGAAAATAATGCCAGATCGTTTATTGTTGAAGGAAAACATAATATTGGTTATATATGGTTATAAATATAACAGGTAAAAGAGAAAGAAAAAAAATAATACCAATGTCTGATTATTTATGGTTTAAAAAAAAGGGTTAACAAAATATTATAATAATGTTTGTTTATCCATGGTTGAAGAACTATGTGTAAAGGCAAATTTTGAAATAAGTGCCATTAGTTTATTTTGTATTGATAAATATTGGAATTGGTTTTCACTTATGGTCGCCATATTGTGCCTGATATTTAATAACGAATAAGTTTTTTTTTTTAGGCACTTGAGATATTATTAATGTAATTAAATTTTGATTCTTGTGCATGAGAATTGATATCGAAATTTTTAATGAACCGTAGCCAATAATATATCTTGGTTTATTTGGAGAGTAAACGGCAGTATACAGAATGCATTAAAAAAAAAGGTTCTTTATACAATACATGTGTTTACGAAAAGAGGACAAATTAATTGTTATTTTATTTTATGTTGATCATGACAATTTAAAGGATACATGATGATTATTTAACACTGCCAATAGTAGTGATCAATTTTGCCATAAAATTGTTCCTAGTGGTTTGTTTTTATATGTTGTATTACGTAAATGTGGCTCTAGATGAGAATGAATCATTTATAATTATTGTACTCTTTACTCCGATAAGAGCTTGTAAAATGAGGACATTTTTTTTGTAAGAGGAGGAATGGTTTGTAGGGCTATATTTTATACAGTTCCAACCCCCACTCATCATTTTAACTTGCCATGCCACTCCATACCATTTCATCTACTAGCTAGTACATATTCATTAACTCATTTGCATTTCATTTCCACCCAATCACCCTCATCCTTTCAGATTGATCTCCATTCTCTCTCATATCCTTCACTGCACATCTGGTCTGCCCTTATGAATATTGATGAGGTCATTTGAATATGTGTGGATGTATACAGTTTACTATGCATCATGAATAACCATTATGCATGAATATTCAGTACTGACATTACTTGTACAGTGCATGCTGGGTGCATGCCATGAATATTTATTAGCCTTTATTCTTATGTATATTTATCACCAGCTAATTTGCATGGAATTTAGAGTGATCTTGTGTTATATTGTGTTTAAATTGAGTAGCAAGTAGCTACACATTAAATCTGGGCAGTCTGCCTGAGGAAGCCAACCAGTACACATGTCTGCAGTGTCTTGTGTAGAGTTGTTGCGAAGTAGAACCCAGCCTGAACCTAGCCAAGCTCCAGCCCCGCAGTCCCGGCCAAATACCTACCCCCACAGTAACATAAAAATTGCAATTAAATTTACATTTCTTACATGATTTCAAAATTAGGCACTGATCAGTGGCGTAGCGACTGGGGGGGGGGGGCGGGGGGGCACGGGGGGCACGTGCCCCCCCCCCCCCCCCAATAATTTGGAGGAAAAAAAATAGAAAACATAAGGGGAATTTTTTTTTAAACAAAGTAATACATAAGGTGTGCCCCCCCAATAATTTTGCGTGACCCTCCCCCCCCCCCCCCCCCCCAATCAGTCCGACCACGCCATGCCACTGGCACTTTAACGATGTGGGCTTTTACAGACATCTAGCTTGAAATTATAAACATATTTATACAACACACAGAAAACCTGACATTATCATAATCATTATGATGAAATGAAAATATAATAGGACAGGGGGTATACATACATTATAATCCCCGAAATAATAAAGGTATACACATAAAATGCACATTATACAGTCTAAAAGCGATTGGTTCTCCACACATAGCAGATCTAGATCAAAGAACTCTGCATATAATACTCCTATATCAAGTTACACGCAGGAGGGGTGTTCGGGGGAGAAGGGGATCGTCCATAGTTGTACAATGCACAGGGTGGGGGTGGGGGGGGGGGGGGGGGGCTATAGGAGGGTATTTCCTATAGGAGGGTGCATGTAGAGCTTGTTGATCAAATACTATATTTTATCGAGTGCTTTGATTGCAAATTGCCTGAGACAAGATTGCTAGTTAGCTGAAGTTGTGCGTAGGAGGGTCCCGGGGGGGGGGGGGGGGGGGGTACTCACGTATATTGGGTATACGGGGATGTGCCGCTGGGAAGGGTGACTTTTTCAAGAAAGATCCTTAGACATGGGTCCCCTTTTCATCAAAAAAATCCTTAGACATGGGTCCCTTTTTTCATATTTCCCCTTTTTTATACGGGATTTTGGGATTTGCCGATGTGAAATTGCAAAATTTTTCAAGCTCGCTACGCTCGCTAACTTAAAACCACAAAATTTGGGGGGAAATACACCCAAAACATGCGCCGCAGGCGAAAAAAAATCCTTAGACATGGGTCCATTTTTCGCAAAAGGACCCTTAGATGTGGGTATGGGTTTGGAGGTCTCAGCCGCACACCCCCGTCCGACTATAATCTGAGTACCCCCCCCCCCCCCCCCCCCCGGAGGAGGGTATTTCCTATAGGAGGGTGCATGTAGAGCTTGTTGATCAAATACAATATTTTATCGAGTGCTTTGATTGCAAATTGCCTGAGACAAGATTGCTAGTTAGCTAGTGAAGTTGTGCGGTTGGCTGATAAGGGATAGTTGAGTGTTGATCAAACTGAATTTTAGTAACCAAAACCTGCACCATAACTTACAAACTAACAGTAATAACTCCACAATGCTCGAAAGGAATACAAAGTCACAAATAACTAAGTAAAAAGCCTGTTATCATTCAAAAAGCGCCGTTAAAACTCAAGAGGGCGCTTTATAAAAACTCATTAGTTTCAACCACTTTAAATAAAATATTGTGCATGACTTTGTCATGTTTTGTTGAAATAGTGATTAGATAGAGAGATTATCAACAACTACTTTAAAAACCTCTTTTGTAAACTTTTGAAAAGAGGAAGCATTTTCTAAACAATTTTAACGGCTGGTTCAAAATTATCGAATAATTGTGGGGCCCCACAATATTATTACAAATGGATATTTCCGTCATTTCTGAACCGATTTTGATCAAATAAAGTTTATTCTGCCATTATAATTGTATGCTCTTTCAAATTTGACACTCAGTTTTCATTATCTTATATACGGTTCTAGGACTACTACCCCCTGGACAACCACCCCCCGGACGATTACCCCCCGGACAACTACCCCCCTAGGACAATTACCCCCCGGACAACTACCACCCGGACAATTACCCCCCTAGGACAATTACCCCCCAAGACAACTACCCCCCAAGACAACTACCCCCCAAGACAACTACCCCCCCAAGACAATTACCCCCCAAGACAACTACCCCCCAAGACAACTACCCCCCAAGACAACTACCCCCCGGACTATTACCCCCCAGACAACTACCACCCGGACTATTACCCCCCGGACTACTACCCCCCGGACAACTACCCCCCGGATAATTACCCCTCGGATTATTACCCCCCAAGACAACTACCCCCGGAATATTACCCCCCTAGACAACTAGGGGGGATTTGAGCGATGGACAGGCAGCATGAAGTAGGAACTCCATAAAAATGATTGAAAAAAAAAAGAAAAAAAAAAAATAATAATTAAGTATTATGGCGTAAATATTCATTTTGAATGAACGCCAAAATAATAAAATAATAACAACAACAACAACTAGGGGGGTAATCTGGGGGGTAATCGTCCGGGGGTAGTTGTCCGGGGGGTAATAATCCGGGGGTAGTTATCCGGGGGGTAGTTGTCCGGGGGGGTAGTTGTCCGGGGGGGTAGTTTTCCGGGGGGTAGTTGTCCGGGGGGTAGTAGTCCGGGGGTAGTTGTCCGGGGGGGGGGGGGGGGGGTAGTTGTCTTGGGGGTAATTGTCTTGGGGGGTAATTGTCTTGGGTGGTAGTTGTCTTGGGGGGTAATTGTCTTGGGGGGTAGTTGTCTTGGGGGGTAATTGTCCTAGGGGGGTAATTGTCCGGGTGGTAATTGTCCTAGGGGGGTAGTTGTCCTGGGGGTAATCGTCCGGGGGTGGTTGTCCAGGGGGTAGTAGTCCGGACACGGATTTTGAGCTATCCACTGGATAGTGATCATAACCACAAAGTCAGTGCAATGCGTTCTGGAATATCACTTTGCATTTTTGCTAATTACTCACATCATGTAGTGGACATACTAGACAAATCATTTTTTTAAATCCAACTTCATTCTTTTCCCCTATTTTTTGCGCCTAATGAACCGTTTATACTACAAATAATGATTTTATAATGTTTCCAAACTACCAATGTACATGAATGGTTGCATGAATTTGCATTAATTAATTCAGCCTTTTGTTTTAAGCTTTGAAAGACAGGACCTTTGATGATTGGACCCTTTCTCTCTCCAAAGCGTATGTCCAACATGTCATCGTTATGGGTCATTTCTCAGAGTTGGCTGTACAATTTTCAACCAAAATTGGCACAGAGGCTCTCTAGGCCATACTTCGTCCAACGTTATTGGCTACACGCCAAACGATGATTGTGCTCCACCAGGATGGGGTGTCAACAAGCAATGTCCACTATTTCGTTGGAACATCGCAGGTTACGGTCAGTAAAATCATCAAACGTCATCGAAAGGAGGGTCAATTAAAGCCACGGGGATCTCTAGGACGTCCGCGATTGACCACCAAGATAGATTATCGCAAATTGCTTAACCTGTGCCGTAGAAACCGGAAATGCCAAAAAGGAGCCTTCGCCGTCTATGAAGAAAACACTATGGAATCCACGCCTTCCGCCAAACTGTAGATCAGAGATCGCGCTAACATGGTGACCGAGCAAGACAAACTACCAAGTGTCCACCCCATACCATGCAACCAAGATTTACCGGACGTCCCTGGACTAGGGAGTACAGAAGATCGCCGCCTGGACACTCGTGATATGTCATCTTAATGGGTACGAGCCATACCACCGTACTAACCCTAACCTCAAGTCGTTTTGTGGATGCAGAAATTTGGAGCTTCTCGCCACTAAATCGACGAACCCTTTGTCTTCCATCTGTTCGGTCAAGGATGTTATGGCTCGTACCCATTAAGATGACGCATCACTAGTGTCCAGGTGGAAATCTTCTGGGCCCCCTAGTCCAAGGACGTCCGGTAAATCAAGGTTTCATGGTTTGGAGTGGACACTTGGTAGGTTGTCTTGCTCGGTGACCACGTTTGAGCGATCTCTGATGTACAGTTTGGCGAAAGGCGTTTATTCCATAGTGTCTTCTTCATAGACGGCGAAGGCTCCTTTTTGGCATTTCCGGTTTCTACGGCACAAGTTAAGCAATTTGTGATCATTTATCCTGGTGGTCAATAGTGGACGTCCTAGAGATTCCCGTAGCTTTAATTAACCCTCCTCTCGATGACGTCTGAAGATTTTACAGGCCGTAAACTGCGACGTTCCAACGATATAGTGGACATTGCTTGTTGACATCCCTTCCTGGTGGAGCACAAGCATCGTTTGGCGAGTAGACAATGGCGTTGGACGAAGTATGGCCTAGAGAGCCTCTGTGCCAATTTTGGTTGAAATTTGTACAGCCAACTCTGAGAAATGACACATACTGATGACCTGTTGGACATACGCTTTGGAGAGGGAAAGGGGCCAGTCATGAAATGTCCTGCCTTTCAAAGCTCAAAACAAAAGGCTAAATTAATTGATGCAAATGTATGCAACCATTTATTGTACATTGGTCATGTTGGTAGTTTGGAAACATTATATAATCATTATATTTAGTCTAAAATGAATAATGAGCCGTAAAAAAACAGGAAAAGGTTTGAAGTTAGATCTAAAAAACAAATATTCCAACTTTATGACCAACAGTGTAATTAGGGCAAATACTTTTTTAAATGAAGATATGCATACAGTCATTCCAAAAGCAAAACCCTCACTTGATTTGGCCTGTTGGGGACCCAGATGTGAGAAACAGTGATTCAGCTTCGTTATTCCGAAGGTTCGTTAGTCCGAAAATGAAATTGGGTTCGTTATTCCGAAGGTTCGTTAGTCCAAAAATGATGTAGGGTTCGTTAATCCGAAAATGAAATCGGGTTCGTTAATCCGAAGGTATACGAAATTTGCGTGTTCGGACTAACGAACCCTATTTCATTTTCGGATTAACGAACCTTCGGAATAACGAACCCGATTTTATTTTCGGACTAACGAACCTGCGGAATAACGATCCCGATTTCATTTTCGGATTAATGAACCTTCGGAATAACGAACCTGATGACATTTTTGGCTAGCGAACCTCCGGAATAACGAACCGGATTTCATTTTCGGACTAACGAACCTTATGAATAACGAACCTTCGGAAAAACGAACCTTCGGAATAACGAACCGTACCCTACAACACATCTATTCAATATAATATAATACAACACATAACATTTTTGTAAATGTGCTAATTTTTGTAAACAAAAATAATGAACTATCTGTTTTAAACATTTTTTTTTAATGTTGATGTTATTGTGAGCGATAATTATACAACATAATAGTTTACAGTGTAATAAGAGAGTCGCAGTTGGTTTCACAATGATCTGCTGGCTTGATGCCAATACATTCCAAAGAAAGATGAATATTACCTATTATATCCTACATGAATGAAATCCTGTTCAGTGATTGGTCTACATAGCGTCATGTGACCAAACATAGTAATGCCCATGGAGAAAAATGTGCTATGCGTGACGTCATTCATGGAATAGTAAATGCTATTCCATGAATGACGTCATAGACGCCGGGTGATCATATTGAGCCCATAGAGATGCGTGTTATAAAACTTCCCTGCGAGCAGAGGTCTTGTTTAAGCTTGCGAAAGATGCTCGACGAGATTTCTCAAAGAGTTTTAAAAAAAAGAAATACAGCATATTTTCACGCGTGAATATCAATAAGTTCCAAAGAATATTCTAGAGATGCATTTCATGTATAACGTAGCGGTATCGAATTTAAAAATTACGACAATGGTGCACATTGTGCATCGTTGTCCTTCTGTGGTCGTGACACTAATTCGTCATTTAACAATCGGCCGCGGTGTGCACTGCACTAGCTGTATGTGTAATGTACGAATAACTATTTTCTCCATACAATAATTACACGTGTGTATGTAGTATGTAAAGCAGGTTAATTATTCACTTTGATGCGCGCGTTTTGCATTTGGGTGCGCATTAGTTGTTAAGGCGCGTAACCATGAATGGAAAGATAGCGCAATACGCGCTCTGCGCTAGGACTATTGCGCAAAGGGGGTCAGTGTCACAAACAGAACATAGTCAGTGCAGTGATGGTTCCATGATCAATGTTTAGTTTTTCTTTATATTTTTCTTTAATTGAATTGAAATCATTTGTTTTGGCGATGATTATGATTATGCGAAGGATATAAAACAAATATATCATGCACTATTTCGAGCCACTAGTGAAATTATGGATTCCTCGGTGACAGAAAAAGTACTATGTTCTTCGGGTCTACGACCCTCAGAACATAGTGCTTTTCCTGTCACCTCGGAATCCATAATTTCAACTAGAGGCTCTCAGTGCATGGTATATTTGTTTATTATGTAAATATGGGATAGAAAAAATAGTTTAACAAAGAAAGGTGCAAAAACAAATAATGAAAGTACATGTTTTTACGCACAAGCCTTTGAAAACGATATAAAAACAATTAACAAATTTGTCATTCAATTGATCATGCCAGTAATGTTGTACCCATACATTTGTATACAATGATAATTATAAGTCCACGGTTGTTCCCTTGCGATTAGGCAGCAATTACCATAATTACTCGAACTGCGGCGGTCTGCTTTGTATCGTGTGAAAATGAAATGGAATAGAAACAGAGGCAAACTCCCCAACTTAGATAATTGGATATTTAGCGGTCTGTCTTTTTATCTTATACATTAATTTCCGCTGCTCGCATTAATTCATAAATCATTCAAAAAGATCATAATTTCAACCAACTAAAAAGACTCGTTACTTATATCAGCATAATACAGGCATCGCGTGGTCATGTTGATAATATGGAATGAAGTGTAATTTTGTTATAATAAAGTAAATTGGAAATCTTGTTGAAATTACAATGATATTAGTTTAAAACTTTATATAATACAAACTGTGACCTATCCAAGTCATTCGAATGTTTGGGGGCAGTCATATATTTCTCCCGCACTTCCGGTACGAATGCCATGACACAATCATTTAATTATTTTTAATTTATTGAGCAACTTTCAGCAAAATAGGTGAAACATTATATAAATACATAACATCTATTCAATATAATATAATACAACGCATACATATATCATAAATGTGCTAATTTGCATTATAATTTTTTTAAACAAAAAAAATGAAATATCAGTTTTAAACATTTTGTTGATATCATTGTGAGCGATAATTATACAACATAATAGTTTACAGTGTATTAAGAGAGTCGCAGTGGGTTTCACAATTATCTGCTGCCTTGATGCCAAGACATTCCAAAGAAAGATGAATATTACCTATTATGTAAATATGGGATAGACAAAATATTTTAAGAAAGAAAGGTGCAAAAACAAACAATTACAGTAAATGTTTGTACGCACAAGCCTCTGAAAACGATAAAAAAAAACAATTAACACATTTGTTAATCAATTGATCATGCCAGTTGTACCCATACATTTGTATACAATGATAATTATACGTCCACGGTTGTACCCTTGCGATAATGCAGCCATTACCATAATTACTCGAACTGCGGCGGTCTGCTTTGTATCGTGTGGAAATGAAATGGAATAGAAACAGAGGCAAACTCCTCAACTTAGATAATTGGATATTTAGCGGTCTGTCTATTTATCTGATAAATTAATTTCCGCTGCTCGCATCAATTCATAAATCATTCAAAAAGATAATAATTTCAACCAACTAAAATGACTCGTTACTTATATCATCATAATACAGGCATCGTGTGGTCATGTTGATAATATGGAATAAAGAGTAATGTTGTATAATAGAGTAAATTGGAAATCTTGTTGAAAGTAACAGTGATATTAGTTTAAAACGTGATAATTATGATACAAACAGTGACGTATCCAAGTCATTCGAATGTTAGGGGGCAGTCATATATTTCTCCCTCACTTCCGGTACGAATGCCATGACACAATCATTAAAATTTTTATCAGCATAATACAGGCATCGCGTGATCATGTTGATAATACGGAATAAAGTGTAATTTTGTATAATAAAGTAAATTGGAAATCTTGTTGAAAGTTACAGTGATATACCGTAAAAACCCGTTGTGAAGCACCTATTCATGTCTTGCTGGGATCTAGTTTTTAAAGAGCGCTCTCAACCTACAAAAGGGAGACGTTATTCACGAATGCAAATGATGGTCATGAATAATTAAATATTCATGAGAATAATAACGGAGGTGAATCTTATGAAAACGCCGCCCAAAATAGACAATATGACTGTGTTTGATATGGGGTGTGTACATGGGATCCCACCCCCATGAAGCTCCTGTCCCCTTTGTTAGTGAGGATTCAAAGAGATGAATCAACTCACAGGAACGAACATGTAATGCAGGTATATAAGGATATCTTAAATGCAGACAATCACAGTAAAGCGTTCAATATACGCTTACATGTATGGAGTACTATCAACGTTATTGCCCACCCCCCCCCCCCCCCCCCCCCCCGTTCGTCAAGTAAACGTTTACCACCCTATACCACTTTGGGTTTCATGAATTCAGCCACTGGTGGCCTATTCAATTTCAATTTCAATTTTATTTGTTTCCATCAAAACAATTCAAATCAATTATAATCATTTACAAATATTGGAAACAAGAGGGGTCCACTAAAAAGCAGTGCTTGTACAATAATGTAGACCCCTTAGAAAATATTGAATAATTAAATTCATACAATAATGCATTCATTACTACAAACGACCTAAAACATAGAGAAAAAAGGGATGCCAACAGAGACGAAAATGGGACAAGAGAGAACATTACAACAAATATAGAAGAAGACGGGAACGATACATAAAATAGACACTTAAAACATATCAAATTACATTTTGAGTCAGAGAGTAGAAAAAGACATTGTTTAACAAACGAAAAAAGGGGGAAAAAAGGAAGAGTAAAAGAAGATTTGAAGACGGGGAAAGAATAAATGGGCAATATTATTAATGGTGTTTACAAGATTGTAGTAAAAACAATTTCAATGTTTTTTCTTACAAATATTAATTGATGGAGCATTTTTTACTTCATTACTTAAAGAATTCCATAATTTGGGGCCTTCATAATTTCATATAAAAGTATATGTATGTGTGTTTATTGTTTTAATACAATGGTTTCCTGTTGTTCGGTTTAAATGAGGGTGTTTGTAATGTAGCAGTCACACCGCCAAACCGAATCCAAACCGAAACCAAACCGAACTTCCACTTTATCGGGCACCGACAAGAGCCCGAACTGGGCCTAGCAGTCACAACAAAAGAGACCGACAATTTCGATACCACTCCGACACCAAACCGCTAGCACCCCGAACGTCCCCGAAACGTCCGCGACTTATTCGGTCTCGTGTCGGTTTGGATTCGGTTTGGCGGTGTGACTGCTACATTGCGGTATTATAAGCTATGTTTGTACGACACACATTCTTATTGTTCCATGCAGAACCTGCCCCAACCTTGTAAGATAATTCACCCCTCGAACAGAAGCTATTTCTGCATACATCAGAGCACTTGACAACAGACAATGCTTGTCTGACCTTTCATAGAAAAGCCAAAACGATTACATGTGTTCTTTTGAACTTAACAAATATCACCTAATTTAGACATGGAGGTTTAGAGATATAGAACGATAAAAACCACGTAACATTATGAAGTTTGTTAGTTAGCTCATCGGACAAAAACTTGTGTTCGAAACCTATCAACCTGGTGGAACTGGTTCGAATCTTCTTAGGTGTGCCATTGTGTGTACATTATTATTTTGGAATTAAAGGGATAGTTGAGTTCTGGTAAAGAGAGTAAAGTTTTGGTCAAACTGAATTTTAGTAACCAAAACCTGCACCATTACATTACAAACTAATAGTTCTAACTCGAAAGGAATGCAAAATTACAAATGACTTAGTAAAGAACCTGTTATCATTAAAAAAAGAGCCGTTTAAACTCAAGAGGGCGCTCTCTAAAACACATCGGTTTCAACCATTTTGAATAAAATATTGTGCATGTGTTTTGTTGAAATAGTGATTAGATAGAGAGATAATCAAAAACTATTTAAAAACCTCTTTTGTACATTTTTTTAAAAGAGGAAGCATTTTTAAAACATTTTTAGTGGCTGGTTCAAAATTATCGAATAAGTGTGGGGCCCCACATTTATTACAAATTGTTATATTTATGGATATTCAGCCATTTCTGAACCGATTTTGATCAAATAAAGTTTATTCTGTCATTAAAATTGTATGCTCTTTTGAATTTGACACTCAGTTTTTCATTATCGCGCAAAAAAAAATATTTTGTGTAGCGCCCTCTCTACCAAAACTCAACTATCCCTTTAAAGGGAAAGTTGAGTTTTGGTAGAGAGGGCGCTAGACTACTTAATTGGTTTGTGAGGTAATGAAAAACTGAGTGTAAAATTGGAAAGAGCATAATATTTAAACAATAAAATCATCTTTGTTTGATCAAAATCGGTTCAGAAACGGCTGAAATATCCATAAATATAACAATTTGTAATAAACCCGGGGCCCCGGGTTTATTAGAGAATTTTGAACCAGCCGTTAAAAATTCAAAAAAATGATTCCTCTTTTCAAAAAGTTACAAAATAGGTATTTAAATAGTTGTTGGTTATTTCTCTTTCTAATCACTATTTCAACAAAGCATCACATGCACAATATTTTATTCAAAATGGTTGAAACCGATGCGTGTTTAGAGAGCGCCCTCTTACGTTTTAACGGCTCTTTTTGAATGATAACATGATCTTTACTACGTCATTTGTAATTTTGTGTTCCTTTCTAGTTATAACTATTAGTTTGTAATGTAATGATGCAGGTTTTGGTTACTAAAATTCAGTTTCACTAAAACTGTACTCTCCTTACCAGAACTCATCTATCCCTTTAAGTTCAATGTTTATATTTATATTGTGATTAAATGTGAATTACACGTTACATTCATTTATGTTTTTGCTTTTTTTTCTCTTCACTTGTCTGTGATTTATTTTTTGTGTCATCTCTTTTTCATGATTTTTGTTTCTCATTATCATTTTTCTTTTTTCACCCTCCTGGATCTGACGCTGGTAATACGAACCTGACACACGACACGACACAAACAGCTTATATTTGTTACGTTTAAATGAACACACGTTATCGTTTTGGCTTCATCAAACATGCTTTCTATGAAAGGTCAGGCAAGCATTGTCTGTTGTCAAGCACTCTGATGTATGCATAAATAGCTTTTGTTCAGTGGGTGGATGAATGATCTTTCAATGCACATGGCATAAAGCGTTACCGAAGGAGCAGGTTGTCAGTGACAACGTCGAATGTAAGGTCTGCATGGAACAATACAATTTTTGTGTTGTACAAACAAAGCTTATAATACCGTTACAAACACCCCAGTTTTACTGTGATTGTCTTCATCTGTGATTGTCTTCATTTAAGATATCCTATATACCTTCATTACAACTTATCCTCTCATGTTCGTTCCTGTGAGTTGATTCATCTGTTTGAATCTTCACTAACGGGGACAGGAGCTTTGTAATAAGAATGTGTGTCGTACAAACAGAGCTTATAATACCACAATGTAGCAGTCACACCGCCAAACCGAATCCAAACCGACACGAGACCGAATAAGTCGCGGACGTTTCGGGGACGTTCGGGGTGCTAGCGGTTTGGTGTCGGAGTGGTATCGAAATTGTCGGTCTCTTTTGTTGTGACTGCTAGGCCCAGTTCGGGCTCTTGCCGGTGCCCGATAAAGTGAAGTTCGGTCTGGTTTCGGTTTGGATTCGGTTTGGCGGTGTGACTGCTACATTACAAACACCCTCATTTACCCTTGTCCTGAGTCTTAAACCGAACAACAGGAAACCATTTTATTAAAACAATAAACACACATACATATACTTTTATATGAAATATGAAGGCCCCAAATTATGGAATTCTTTAAGTAATGAAGTAAAAAATGCTCCATCAATTAATATTTGTAAGAAAAAACATTGAAATTGTTTTTACTACAATCTTATAAACACCATTAATAATATTGCCCATTTATTCTTTCCCCGTCCTCAAGTCTTCTTTTACTCTTCCCTTTTTCCCCCCTTTTTTCGTTTGTTAAACAATGTCTTTTTCTACTCTCTGACTCAAAATGTAATTTGATATGTTTTAAG